>VZTG01001425.1:387545-424576 GCA_013397845.1 Melanocharis versteri
CGGCCCTCGCCGGCCGCAGGTGCCGCCGCCGCCGCCGCGAGTCCCCCGCGGAAGCCGCACTGCGGGGTGCGGGGTGCGGGGTGCGGGGTGCGGAGCCTCCGCGCAGCCCGGCCCCTGCGCGGGGGGCGGCGGTTTGACTCGCCGAAGGCCGCGGCAAAGTGGCTGTAAACAGTGTCGACTTTCAGCCCTGCGCCGTGTATTTATGACTCACGCAGTTGTCCGGAGGTATGAGATCCTCATGTCTCCGGTGCTGCGGAATTATCGCGGCGCAGCCCGGGCGGGCGGCTGGGCAGCGCAGGGTTTGTGCGGACGGTCCGGAGACCGCTGCCTCCGCCTCGCGCGGCATCTCTTTTAAAATAGTCTTTGCTTCTGGATATTTTATTTTTGTGCGGGGAAGGCACTCGGGTATGGGATGGAGCAGCGAAACCCCCAGCTGGGTCCCGGAGCCCCCGCGCCGGCGCAGCGCCGAGCACCGGAGCTGCGGGGCGGAGGGACCCGCGCTGGGCACGGCCGAGCCGGGCCGGGCCGGGCCGCCCCCAGAGGCGACACCTGGCTACGGGTTTGGTTCATACGCCCTCCGCCCCAGGTGTGCGTGTGTGTGTGGTCACGGCTGTGCACTCGTACGTGTGCGCACCGGCTCGTCTCTCTCTCCCGGGGAAGGGGAGCAGCCCCCAGGCAGTCCCTTCGGTGGGCGCTGCCCGTCCCGGACCCCGCGGGCACGGCTGCCTGATGCAGCGACGGCGGCCAGAGCTGCACCCCCGGGCGGCGGGTGGTCCGGCAGGGCGGAGAAAGAGGGGAAATGGGCGCCGAGCCCCGTCCGGACACTGCCACATTCAGCGGCACCGTGGGCTGCCTATTCCCGGCTCTGCCCAATCGCCCGCGCCACCTCGTCTGCTGTACGCGACTTTCCCTCTCCCTCTTCCTTCCCCCTAACCTCCCCTCTTCCCGTTCCTCCGTGCGAGTCCCGGGCCCTGCAGGGAGAGGATGCAGGGGGAAGGTGGGACCAGCTCCTGCTGCATGCCCTGGGCTTTGTGCACAGCTCGTCCTGCACCACTCGCACCCTCTCTGCACCCTTCGGCCAGGAAGTAGGGTGAGGACCATGCACGGGGACTCAGAGCCAGGTGTGTGCGCGCCAGCAACACTTGTTTACTCTCCATCAGTCTGAAATGTACATAACTCTCCAAGCTCTCAGTTGTGAAGGAGATTTCAGGCCAGCGGCTGTAGCACAGTAGAGAGGGTCGCAGTCACCTCACTAGATGTAGTGGGAAGGAGAATCAATCCCTGTGACCTCCAGGGGACTAGTGAAGGTTTTTGAGATGTTTATTGGAAATTTGGAGGGGTCTGCTAGATGCCGTCTGGATGGGCTGCCAGGACAAATATTTCTGCAACAGGCATCTTCTAAATTTCCGTCGGATGATAAGATGGAGAGACAAACACGAAATTCCTTGTGAAGCCCTTTGGGCAGCATGGCTTTTCCGTCACTGCAGTCATCTGCCTACCGAGGGGAAATTTCACAACTACCTTCCATGAAATGAGGCATTTGTGATGAAGTGGTCAGCCTTTCTTGGGACCATGTCCCCGTCTCTGCAGGAGCAACAGATTTGTGACTCAGAAATAATGTCTGAAAGAATAACTTTATTAGATTTTTTTTAACTTCAGGGTATTTTTTTTCCTAATTGTGCCATTTGAAGAAAGAGTAATTTGCATGAAAGAGATTTCTTCTAAGTACAGGAGAGTAAAATATTCCCCAAAGTTATCTACTTTATAAATATTAAACAGTATTATACATAAATGTAAATGTTCACTTAAAAGTAACTTTTTTCAGTACAGACAATCCAGTGATAGGCACCTGGAATAAAAGTTTCTGAAGTACAGCCTCTTTGCAGGCAGCAAATGGGACAATGACAGAACAATCCGTTGAGAAGAAACAGGGTATATGGTATCTGTACAATAAAGACACAGGCATCTGATAAATGCATCTGTTTATATATGTGTACGCACCAGAAGGGGACAGGAGAAGGCATTACAAGAAGCAGTGCTTGGTTTGGCTCGGCGATACTGCTCAGGTTGTGCTACCTCTGTCACAAAATTATTTACGTGTAGTTGTGAGATGGGCGATGGATGCAAGTGCTGTGTGCACAGAGAGTTATTCCTGGCTCCCACAGTGAGCAGAGCCGAGGAACGGATGCAGCATGGTGCCTCCATTAAAGGCTGGGGACTCAGTCACACTGAAGAACGCCTTGGTTGCACCGTTTACGGTGACACAGAGTCCTCGTATTTTAAGAGAAAGATCATTAACTAAAACTTTACTGCACGTATCGGACAAAATTAGCTCAACACATTATTCTTTTGCATGGGTTTTGTCAGTGCAAAGCCACTAATTTTCTTTAAATAACATAAGGTAATGAAGCCAAGACAGAGATTGTCCATCTATAGTACTGCAGGAGTTTCTTTTTCCTTGCTATTAAAAGCTGCTGAAAGCCCATTTTTTAGCTTATGCGTTATTTAGCTCACGTGAACCAGAGTGAAAGGAAATGTTAGGCAGATGTCTTAGCTGTACTAATAGGATGTTTGAAATAAATGGAGAGCAAACCTGCTAGTTCTTAATCACAAAAATATGTACCTGCTTCTCCCTGTGCTGCCGGTGCAAATCTCTTGGTAGGGAGGGTTGCTGAGAGCCCTGTGCACTCTTTCTTGATGGAAAGTAAAGTAGCTGCTGAAAGATTTCCACAGTTCTATTAAAAGCTAACAAAAGCTACAAAAACTTCAGAATTTATTATATTTTTCTATACAGATCATGGAAGTGTTTTGGAGCTGCTTGAGATAAAACTTCTTGGTGAAGAAAAAAAAAGAATGTCTGCTGTCAGGAAAAAAAAAAAGCAGGAAGAGAAAAATGACCCATTCAGACCTAAATAAAGTGTGTCTTTACATTGTAAAGGTTGTCTCTTTTAAAACAAGCTAAAAAGCTGCTTGACATTATGCAGTATGGTCTCATTTTTTGTTTATATGTGTCAACATGATGTATAGATCTCTTAAGATGTCAAGCGCTCCACACTGTAATTTCTAAGTTACCTTTGAAATATGAAACATGATTTCCTAGTCCCAGTATGACTGCTCAGGCAGTAAGTGGTGGTTTCTTTGGTATTAGTGGCAGAGGAGACCGTGCTGTTGCTGAAGCAAGTGCCCTCGGAAGTCATCTGAGTACCAGGAATATGCACCAAGCGGCTGCATGCCTGGGGAAGCAGCTGTGTTTTGGACCACAGCTGCCTGCTTCTGTGGGATGTCAAATGCCCTTGGTCATCCCTAGACCTGCAGGAGATCCCTGCAGCATTCAGCCATTGCCTGAAACAGCTTTGAGCATTCATTCCCTTTCTTTATTTAAGATGATTAAAGTTTCTAGTGAATGCATCATTCTGGGGACATGGGTGGCTGTTCTGCTCTCCAGTGATATCCAACACTGGACCTGCCATTCCTGCATGCCATGGGACGTGTATTGTCGTGACTTATCTGGTGGACAAGGGGTGAGACATGATTTAGGTAACAACTAGAGTGAAAATGTGGCAGCTGCCTGGGTAGGGCAGGTTTGTTGGGGCCTATGAGGTGCCCACCTTGTGCTGGAGCCCAGACTACCTGCTCAAGCAATGCAGTTAAAGCTATCCCTAATTGCTGTGTTTATTAGAATTACGGTGAGCCAGTGCCAAGGTCTGTTCTTTAGCCTGGGGGCTAACTGCTGCCTTTTGACCACATCCTTCTCGCTCCCGCCGGAGAGGGTGGCTGCAGGGCGCGGCTCCTGGCCCCCGTGGACTTATGCACCCATGTGTGGTGAGGTTTCCCGGGACAGCATGGGTCCCAGCATGCCAGTGGCTGTTCTGCCAGGGTGATAGCATCAATGGTTGGGCCTGGCAGCATCCCTGCAGTGTTTATTTTCCTGGGATAGGTGCAGCCAGCGTGTCTGCGCGTGCTTCAGGCAGACCTCCCAGTGCAATAGAAACAAGTCCTAAGCAGGGGCTCTTCTCTTGCTGTGGTGGGAGAAGGGGAGAAGATACCATGTTTCTAAAATTGGTGTGAGATGTGGCAAATACGGCTTAAGAGCAGCCTTCTCTTTTGATTGATATTTGCAGAACTTTATTGTAGATACCTACTTGGATTGTTTAACTTGTATATTTATAGGTGAAATTAAACATGCCGTGGGGAACACTGTAAGCAAATTGTGTTTAAGAGTTCATCTGGGCAGTGTCCTATGCCCAAATTCCCCCCATAGCCAAAGTTCCTTTATCCTTTACGAGCCATTTTCCAGGGAAATACCAACAGATCATGCAAAGCTTTGCTGCTAAAGCCTTTAATGTAGTAGTCTGTAGCAGAAAGTCATTCAAAGGACTAAGGCATCATGAACTCATGACCTATTCTAGTTGCATACTTAGAAGCAGAGCCTGATAAGAGAGGGTTTAAAACTTGCTAATTAACAGTAATTGTAACAGCTGTCACATGCTGCTACTGTTTTAATTGGCATTAATCACAGCTGCATCTGTATTATGTTGCCACTGGGATTCTGGTGTATTTAATCTCAGAATGTGGCACCTTCTGAGAGATTATGAGATCATAAAAGCATGAGGGCAACATATTTTTCGGGGTTGAAGGTCACTAATCTGTGCTGAAAGCAGCCAAGAGGAGCAAGCCATGCAGAGGGAGAACTGGAACAAGCAGTGACACTTTGCAAAAGTGGTGAGATTTACTGCTAGGATTCTCTCTCCCAAGGGTTTTTTCTGTATTTATGAATTTGAGTTCTGCTGTCAGGTGTTGGCATAAGGCATAAGGAAGGTCTTTTAGAAGTATTCATTAGCTTGTGAGTTCTGCCAGGATAAGCTGTTAAAAAAAACCCCCTCAAAAACCCATGAACCAAACCCCATCAAATTTTATGAGATAAGGAGCAGAAGTTTGGTTCTTTTGGATCAAGATACATCTTAGCCCGTTACTAAGGATAGGAGGAAGCATCTGAGTAGTCTGAATGACTGTGATGCATTCAGCAGAGCATTTAGCTGTTTGCTTGTGGCAGATTTGCAGCTGTAACTGTGTTGTCCTCGTAAACTACTGGAATGTCAGATAGCAGTGGTTATCCCTAGCTCTGGTGGTTAGGCAGATGTTTCTGTTAGGATGAGCAGAGGCACGTTGTCACTGGGGTTGGTTATGAGAACAACTGTTCTATAAATCTCCAGCTTCTTGCTTATATGTAAATCATCATGTAGAGATAATTAACTGATAATTTTTCTTCTCCTTGAGGAGTTATGGCAGTGTTTGTTTTATTTTTTTTAATAAAACGGTTATATTGCGTGCTGGCCACTAGCTTGTATTGCTTCAACGTGCTGGCTTACATTGAGAAAACTTCACTACTACTGAAACTAGAAACATTTATTTGGTCTCTGTGTTCAGAAAGATACATTTATGATTACACTTCAACAGAGCAGAAAACTTATGTCTTGTTACAAATTCAGAGAAAATAGCTCACAGGCAAAATAAGCATAACAATAATTTATAGAGCTGTGAACTTACCCATATGAAAATCTTCAGCAG
Organism: Melanocharis versteri; assembly: GCA_013397845.1. NCBI lineage: Eukaryota > Metazoa > Chordata > Aves > Passeriformes > Melanocharitidae > Melanocharis > Melanocharis versteri. The sequence continues at coordinate 393,114 of VZTG01001425.1, forward strand.
CTAGCAAAAAAAAATTCTTAAAACTTGGGGCTATAGTCTGGAATGAAAATGCAAACTGACACATTTTATTTATACCAGACTTATTTTAAAATCACTCAGTAGGAGCACTTTTGCCTTTTTTTTCATGAAATCTCTGCGTGAATTGTGCATAGACCTCTCTTTCCCTTAGCAAGTAAAAATGTGGAAGACTGTACCACAATCTTGCCTTCACCTCTGAGCTCTCCATAGTTAGTACGACTCGGAAGTGCAATGATGTGTGTGATCTTCAAAGAAGTTCAGTTGAAGCTTAGGTTTAGGATCTCAGTTCAGCCTTAAAATGGAACATTGACTTTGAGCCAAGGATGGTTAGCATACTTAGATACATGGAAGCTTCTTGCAGAATTGGTTCCTGAATCTTTGTATGTCTCAGCAGGAAGTTATATTTTCACTGCTTTTGTGCAGGGGAAGTGAAATGAATAGATGGTATTAGTCAGCAAACTGATATAGAGGAATGTAGAGGTGAGTAAATGAGGGAAGGTGTGAGAAAATCCCAGGTATGATCAGTCATTTTTTACCAGAAAGATATGATCAGTCCAAAAAACAGTGTCAGAAATGTTAAAATTTGCAACAAAACCCAAAATTATATAGTGTATCTTGGGATGGTAGGATGCTACAAAGCTTCATGGATAACTGTTGGTAAATTTTCCTCAAAGGTTTCGAAGCATCTGCTCTCTCAAGCCCATAAAAGTTAATACAAGATCAATATTGGGAACTCTGTCTGCTCTTCTTACTCCAGCAATACTTCATTGTGACAATTTCCTGAGTGACCAGTTGCTTCCAGAGCAGTGCTGCTGGATGAGGGATAGCTCCAGTTTGTGCAAAAGCTATTTCCCATGCAAAATTATTATTGCCTTTAGTCAAATCAACCCCCTGCTTCCCATTCCTCTCTCTTCAGACCCTCTCCCATCATCACTCTTTCCATAAAATATCTCACCTCTACTCTCTGAGAGTCTGTATTAGGCTTTTCAGAACTTATGATTTGCTTGGGGGAATGAAATCAGAAATGGAAACAAAGGGAAATCCTTTGTTTTTGTAAGAAGAAATTTACTCTTGTGCAGGAATAAAGATTATTTAATTATTAGGTCAGATCCCAAGGAATTAATTTTTCTGGAAATTAGTAAAAGGGTAATTTCCCCACAGCTTTCCTTAATTATGCTTCCCTTTATGTTTTTCTTCTAGGATCTTTAGAAAGGAGCTGGTGAAAAACTGGCAGGTCTCCTCAGGGAGAACCTGTGATATTATGGTGGGAGCTGTTAAAGGCTGTTTGTTCAGATCAATTAGTTTCTTTTCTTGGCATTTTTAAAGCCAGACTTGAATTTTTAAAGCGGAGACGAACACTTGCATTGTTTTTTCAGGAAAAAACCTCAGAATCATCTTTTGCTATAGGAATGGGGTCATGTGTCAGAACAGTACGACATATGAGGAAAATCTGGGGAAGATTTATTCAAGGTAGCTTTTGACATCAAGCCAGTTTATCCCAAAAGATCAAGAGAATCCTTAATTCAGAAACAATCCCAGGGCACCAAACCATCTGTTCCTGAAAAGAAGGAGCCATCTCTTTCTGACAACCCAGGACACAAGCCCAATTCTGGTCCCAGTTTCTTGTCAAAATTTCAGTGGTGTTTTGCTCCTTCAGTGCTCCTTGACACTTGGCTGTTGGATGGCCACAGCAACTCTCACTTTTCCATACTCCAACTTTCCCTGTTTCAGTCTCTCCAGCTGCTGCAAGCAGCACCTTCCAACCACTCTTAGCGACCTTTCCATCCACTGCTTCTCACCTCTCACTTTATAGGCTCTCTTCTGTGCTTAAAACTCGCTATCCCCTCCTCTGCCAGTCTTTAGTCTTCAATGATGTCCTCATCCGAGGCATGAAGGGCTTGTGCCTGGGTGGCAGCAGGGATGTTGCTGGGGGCACCTGCTCCTTGGATCATGGGAATGGAGGGTGCAGGCACCAGGTACTGGTTCTCTCTGCTCACACCTCCAGCACTTACCTCTGTGCTGCTGGCAATGTAGGACAAAGCATTAATTTAAACAAAAACAAAAATCCATCCAAAACCCCCACTGTACCCGTCTTCAAGTAAAAAGAGAAGCCAAACCCATGGCATTTACATGGTCCTCCAAAACAAAAAAGAAAGAAAAAGAAGCCCCAGACTCAAATAATTCTTTGGTACCAAATCTCCTGACACATAGTTTCATCTCTTCCCTTTACAGAAATTCCTGTAGTCCTTAGCACATTCCCTGCTTTGTACCAAGGTGGCTGTAGATCTTAATGAGTTTTCTCTGTGGGTTTTTTTTATGAGGGAGAGAGAGACCAGAGGAGTGGAATTAGGGTAAATACACACGGACCCTTAACACTGATCCTCTTGAACCCTCTTGCCCCTTTGATGTTGCTTTATTTTGGGAAATTCCCAGTGGAAGATGTTAGGAGAGGTATTGTGAGTTAGCTTGCCTCTGCCTAAATTTTGTCAGGCAGCTTAGCTGCCCAGGTGAGAAACCAGTTTGCCAGATGCCTTCTCAGTATTCCATGGAGGGCACAGCCTCTCCAGAGGGCAATCTGGCCTACCTAAGAGACGAGCAGCTGCTTGGTGTGTCATCACTGGTGTTAGAGGAAACCAGAGGCGACCAGTCTCATAAAAGAACCATCTCTGCTAAACTTGGATGAAAGAAGGGTAGAGAGGACGTGTTTTCCCATGCTTGGATATTCGTTGGCAGGAGTCCTCAGAGGCTTGTTTTTCGCACACAGCATTGGTTCTGCTTTCTGGGCTGGCTGCTATAAACACTTGCATCTGTATGGAAACACACACACTTGACTCTCAGTGCCCTGTGGTTCTGAAAGCCCTTCCCTCCCTCCGCCAAAACTTCCACTACTGGGAATGACTTGCCCACCTAATTTCTGAGGTATTTCTGGCCCAGGTTTTCGTCTCTAGGCAGTGCCCTGGGATGAATGCTCCTCTTGTCCAGCCCTTGCTGTGTGCCTACACTGCACACACATACACAACATATAGACAGATATTCCTTCCTCCACAGCTCCCCGGAGCACAGAGGCTAGAGGGACTTAGTTGTTCTTCTTCTGGTCTCAGTTCTGCCAGGTTTTCTTGGCAGTAAATTTGCAGGCAGCTTCTTGCAGAAGAAGATGTAGCCTAAGGAGAAAAGCGGATCTTAGCTTGTTCCATGGCTCCAGGGGAAAGACAGCACAGGTACATGTGAAAATGCAAGGGCAAAGGCACTGAGCACAACAGAAAGTATTTAATGATCACCAGGTTTAATGAATTATTGCACAGCTGATGACACCTGAGAAGACAAATTCTAATACTGGTGTTATGAGTGTGCAATCTCTCAGGTAAGGTTCCTTGGGATGTCATCACCTGTCTGACAGGCAAAGGGAAGAGAAATGCCTTCATCTTTCAGCAGCTGCACTCCCAATAACTGCCTGTACAACCACCAAAGCTGAATCAAACTCTGCATTTTTCTGTCTGCTCTCTGTGTTTCTAGTGCAGATTGTGCTGAGTAGGAAATGAGAAACACATGGGAGTAGTTCACCCCCTTGGCTTCATCACAGCTATATCTGTTTTCCTGCAAGATTTAGAGTTAACTTGGCACACACAATATTCCCAGTCCTCCATGCAAGAGGTTTTCTGTGACTTGCAGTCTGTGAAGAGGGAGAGTGACTGCAAAGATAATGATCTGTCTGAAATGGCTGATTAGTTTCTGGAAATTATCTGAAAATTTGGTTAAGAGGCAAGTTTTTACTGTCATCTGTGGTTATTAATGATAATATTAAACCACAGTGTAAAACATGGTAAGCAGATATATTCCTGGTATTTTACTTGGGAAGACACCTAATCCTAGACTTCTGCATAGAGAGTAAGTCTGTAATTAAGTCCCTGAAATGTAGCAAATTGAAAAGTCTCTAATGACTCAGTTTAGACTGACAGCACAAGGAGCCTGAGACAGTGTTCAGAGGAGCTGGCTCCAATTTGTTGAGAGTTACAATTATTTCTCTGTGGTCTACGACTTCCTCCAGGTTGGGAATGCCATTTTTTTGCTGCCCTGAATGTGGAAAATCTTGCAGCCCCTTGACTGACAATCCTTGCTCACCTGAGCCCCTTCCTCCCCCTGATGGATTTCAGGTTTTCCTTTGGGGTCACACTTCAGATTATTGTGTCTTGTGGGTTTCTGCTTTTATATATCTTTATGCTTTTCCCAGAAAAAATTTGTGTTTTGATGTGTTATTAGATGTTATTCATAAGCTGCTTTTTTAAAAAATTCTTATTCTTTCTCTATGCTGTCTCAGGGGCTAGATGATCTGGAAACTTACTCTTGCCTACACTTCCAGCAATTGCTTGGGAAATCTGCACTCTTTTGCCCATCTTCTCTCTTAGGTGCTGTTTCTTGAGGATCTTTACCAGAGAACCGTAGTTGCAGGAGGAAGAGTGAATGTTTGAGTCACTGCTTTTTCCTGGGATGAACTCTGACTATAACCTTTTCAGAAATACCAGTGCTGTGTTTCCTGGACCTGCAGCTCTTCCATTTGAAATACTTGACCGTGTATTTGTCTTGTCTGGGTATGTTGTAATAAATTGAGCTGGTTGAAGTGGCTTCCTTATGCTACAATAGTAAGTTATTTGATTAGGTGTTTTTAAATTATATTCAGTATCTGATAATTTTTGCAAGTCAAGAAAGCATTGCATCTGCTAGCAATTGCATTAGGAGATTTAAGTAGTAGTTTTTTTACAAAAGTGTCATGGTAAAACATAAATATCTTAGCAAGGAAAATAAACTTCAAAACAAAATTAAAGGGTTCTCATAGCTAATGACAAAAAGTATCTTTAGACTTCTTGGTGGAGATATTATCTAGACTGACATGAGTTAACAAAAAGCTATTTTGCCTGTGCACCTTTCACTGACAACAGTTTGTTTATAGACACTTTCAATTGTAATGCCTCTCATGCTGGTTTTCTGCATAGAAAAAAAATGCCATAATCTGTTTTGCACATGCTTCCAGGGCTCCACAAGCCACTCCTGAATACTACTCTACATCTTTGCTTACATTTGGTTTCAGTATTTCCTTTGAAGTAATTTGCTTTCCACAGACTCTATGAAGACTCAGGGTTTGAGCCTGAGCTCTTTCTTTCTCTGTGCAATCTGGTCACACCTTTCATTCTCCAAAGGCCCAGCAGATAGTAGCCTGCTTGTCTCACCCGTTCATAAATTTATGCAGACTGGGCAGCTGCTACTTCATCCCTGAAAGTCCCTGCCCAAAGATGCCAGAGATACTGCTGCCCTTTCACTCTGTAAATCAGAACTGAAAGCTTCTTTCCCACAGGACTCTCATCTGTCAGCTGGCTGCTGCATGCCGAGCTATTCTATTGTGGATCATTTGGAAAGCATCTCTTGGCCCTGATCCCCAGAGGGACTGAGAGCCCCCCTTGTCCATGAACTCTGTTGGGGGGTGAAATGGCTTTGCAGGGTAAAGCCTGTGCATGTCACAGGCTGAGATGCTCTGTGCTGCAAGGGGTGGCAGGTTTCCCACTGACCTGAAGAGGAGCAGGACTAAGTTGTTTCATTGTGTTTTGCTTAAAAAACCAAAGGTCATATGTGATCAGGATGTTTTAAGAGAAAATATCTATTAAAGGAAAAAAGTCTTCCATTGCTGGGCACAGGTGACAAGATAATGCAGTCCAGGAGTTTGATTAAAATAGCTTTTCTATTTTTAAGGCAATTCCTTTAAAAGAATGTTTGACTTTTGTGTAGGTGATAAAATCCTGAAAACATCTCAGGACAGCACTTGGGTTTTGTTTTCCTTATGATAGGACAGTAACTATCATGCTTATAGCTTTCAAAACATCGCTGCTCTGAAATAAACCTACTGGACTAAATACATTCATTTGGATAAGACATATTTTTGAGCACTTAAGTTTTACTCATTAAATAGAAAACCTGATGCAAACTGACCTTTAACTCTCAATTGATTCCAAGCTGTAAGAAGTCCAACAGTTACGTTTCCAGTGGCAATGTGAATTGCTGAATGTTCCGGACTTAAGTTCCAGAATAATGCACATGCTCACACACGTGCCCCCCACCCCTAAAATACACAGGAGTGCATACAGCAGCCTGGTAATGCCATAGGAGTTGCAGGATGGATTTTGTTGAGAGGTGTAGTTCCCAATCCAGTGATTTTGTTTATTCCTTCTGCAGCAAGTCAAAACAGTTTTGGTAACACTGTCAGCATGCCACTGCTGCTGTTGACAGCAGGAATAAACACCACCTGAAGGGTATGAGAGAGACTGCCATGCCCCACTGCTGTGGGAGGTAGGACTCTCTGTTCCCTATGCAGGATGAGCACTGGAGTTCTCATCCTGGGCCAGGCTTCTCTTACTGTATGAAGACACAGGAAGGAGATGAGCTAGACCATATAGCTGCTGTTAGGATATTGTCTACTTGTATGTATTTAGCTTAACAATATTTTTTGTGTGTTTTAAGAGAGGACTCATTCACTTTTAGGAGTTGCCAGACAGACCTTGAATGCTGGCCCTGGAAAGTGTGCTAGAGAAACTGGAGTTCCTGATTGCTGGCTGTGGCCATTAGCCCTTGGTTCACACCAAGCTTTCCTGCCAGAAAAGCTCTGTTTCAAAAATACATTAGCTTAGGTTCTTTTTTGAGCAGAAATATTAACTTCTGGTGTTTGAAATATTATACCACCAGCAATCATAATATCGTAATAAATCATTTTACATTGTGATGAAAAATTCTTGAAGGAAAGGAGAAATGGAAAGTAAAAAGAAGCTCCATTTAGATATGAACAGTGTCCACATCTGCATTTTGATCAACTCCATATACAGAAAGAACCCTTCTGCAGACAACCAGTGACATGTATTGACTCTAGATGCTGAAAACAGCTGTTTTCTGCATGCAGAGAATAATTATTTCGCATAAGTTACTGACCTTTTCCTTTTCAAGTTTACCAGAGGTACAGTCATCACTTAGTATATAGGATGTTGAATTACTGTCACCAAATTTTCAGTCTGATGTGATCATTTATGCCATAGAGAAAATTGAGTTAGTTTTGTAGTGAGAGATTTCCACTTTTATTTGCAACTACCTTGGAGTAAATTCTTATCTGCATCTGAAGCTTGATGTGCTTAGACATGGTGCTGCCTGTGCAGACAGTGACTTGTGTGCTTGGCTTCCTCCCCATGGCAGGGGAAACTGGTGCCTGAAAATTTGGCTCATAGTTAAATGCAGGTGCAATTTGAATTTTGCTCCTTCAAACTGTCCCATTGTCTGTGCAGGAAATTTTTTTTTTTTTTTTTACTTTCGTATGCTGAAAGCACCAAAAAGTATGCTGAGTTTTGCAACATGGCACAGATGCTGCAGGTAAATACAGGTAGAGAGGAAACAAGGAGAGGGCAAATAAGTGGAGAGAACAGTACCATGGCTGTAAACACCATGGCCATTCTGTTTCAGTCCCCTTGGCATGTGTAAAGCCAGACCTGGAGCAGCTTGTCAGGAAGTGGAGAAGGGAGATGGCTGAGACGGGGCCCGGGGGCGGTATAGCTGGAATGGGTGTGAGGTGGGACTAGAGCACAGGGCCAAGCTGGATTGGGCAGGGGATTTCCAGCCTAGCCACAGAAATGTGACTGTGGCTTGCAGATCCATTCTGCTACAGTTTTTCATACTTGTGCTTTTGCTCCTGAGTCAACGGCTTTGGAGGGAAAAGTAAAACTACGCTTGGATGTTTCCTACTAGACCCTGGGAGATTTGAGATGTCCTCCCCATTGCTGTGGGAGTAAGGGGTGATGCTGTGGACAGCCACTAGAACTTTTATTTCTTTCCTCTCTTATATGCCCAACCTTGGTGCTGCTGAGAGCCTGGCTAGAGCAGAAAATAGCCCAGGATGGCTCCTAAAGAGGAAGACGGGCAAGGGAGGAGTGCTCTGGTGAGAAGACAGTGTGGTTTTCACCACCCTGGAGGCTGTGAAATGACGCTCTGTGAGGTGAGTGATCTCGGACAAGGTTGCAACATCACTATACCAGAGGATATTAATCTAAATTCTGCTTTGTCTTCATGTAAACTATTCCCCTCTGCAGCAGCTTGCACTGCTGCAGCTACACATTTTGTTTCACAGACCCCAGACTGTCAAGCAACCTCACACAAGCACGCGTTGAGCTCATCTGATTGAGCTACATGTGTTTACTTTGTTATAGGTCAACCACTTGAGCCTACCCTCAAGATGAACTTAATGTTTGCGGAGGAAGGGCAGCAGCTATGTCATACTGGAACAGGCAGAAAACAGAACCATGGCTTTGAACAATGGGAAAAATGCTGTCCATCTTAACTAAGTATTTTATTGCACGTGAGGATATACACCTATAGAAAGTTACCACACTCCTCTGTGGTGTTTGGCCAGAATACAGGAAACTTGTAGGTAAAACAGAAATTTCTCAGTGCCAGTTTTGCATAAAATTTGAAACAAGATATCTACTAAGAAGCATGAATCTGTTGAATATTAAAAAAGTGGAGCTAAGCACAAACAAGAGTTGCTTTTCTCCCATTGAATATGGCTAAGCTTTCCACATGCTTAACTGCTTTACCTGCAGAGGCTGATTGTGACCATGAGCCAGGGACTAGGAGGTGGCAAACCTTTCTCAGCAATAAACCTCACTGAAAATACAAATAAAACTTAATATGTATCTAAATTAAACTCAGGGTAACTGTAAGACTGTTTCATTGTTTGTTTTTAATGCCAGAAGAACAGTAGCAAGAGCTCTGGTATGACTTAAAATGTTGCTCACAAAATATCTTAATAAAACTCAGGTCTTAATAACACAAATCCATTTGTTCTAAAATGTTGCTGCTTTGACTTGGGGAGAAAGTGTCTGTTTAATTAAGCCTTTCAGCTCATTTTCATCTCCTGGGATTCTAAATGGAAGAGCCAAAATGAGCCGTTACATTGACTAGTTTTCTCATAATCAAAATCACAGAACTTACTAGTGCAAACAGACATTCAAGCTCCTTCTATAAAAACTAGCATAAGGAGAAACACTGCTCTCTCTGGTAGCTTTTATTATTTTCATCCTAGTTTTACAAGTAAGAAAGTGAGGATTTGAAAAACAAGCAGCACTAAAGACTGCAAAGAGCTCATTCAAGCAGCCCTAAGAAACCAGTACAGATGAAAAATTCCACTCTTCCTAGGCCTTGGGCTATCTTTAAGAGAAAAAAAATCAAGTGTATGATGTTAGGAGCGTGCTTCTTGGCACTTTCAGCACGAGCTGCTTCATGGACTTTCTACCCTTCACCAGTCCCTAACATTTTAAAATAATTTGGTGGGTGACCTGTCGCAGTGTTTTCCCGTCTCTGTACAATCCTGGTTCCTCTGGTCAAGCGGCTGGAGCGGTGTGGTGAACTTCCAGAGCCGCGGTGAGGGTATGGGGCGCTCCCTGTGCAGCTCCTGCTGGCTTTGGCAGAGGGCACCTCTTCCTGTGATGGATGTGGGAAAGTGGCCCTGGCGCTGGTGAGAGCTCCTGTTCTGAAATGCTGCGGGGATAAGGCTGGCATTGTGTCTTGCTCGCTGGATAGTGGAGTGCAGCCTATGTGTAACTTTTAGTCAACACAGGCACGCACAGATAATAGACTGTTTCAGCTGCCTCTGGGAGCTTCTGTTAGAATCTGCCAGAAGATTCTTTCTGTGGTTTAAACTCTGACATATGAGGAACGCCAATACTTTATATAGACAAAATGTCAGTTATGTGCCCTCAGGCAGCAAGCTAAAAATGATATTACCCTGTTGATGGATCTCAGTTTAGATAGTTTCAGCTACAGTAAGTTTCTTGATTTAAACTCTGAAGATGGCCGTGCCAGTCAGCTAAAATGAAAATTGCAGGGTGTCATTGGTTTCCACTGATTTCAAAGTTCTTTGAATACATCAGCAGGGAGAAAAATAATTTTCTTACAGGGACTATCGCCCAGTGCAACAGTAATGGGCAGCCACCATGCCTTACATAATGCAACGGGATGAATGAGCTGCTACCCAAACTCTGCTGACCTACAGCCTGATGGTGCTCCAGTGGCTTCAGTGGCATTCAATTGTGCAGTGTTAGAGTCTGCTATGGATAGTGACCCCACAGTGTAAAAGCCCTTGATGTCCACGGCCAGCACCCCAGGAAAATTGCTGCTGCCCTGAGGGAAATTGTGTGTGATGAGGAACAACAAGACAAGGCTGGTGATGCACACGCTGGTGCCACTGCCAGAGTAGCATGCTCTGAGACAGGCAGAGTCAACAGAGGACAAAAGTCTCAATAGCAGAAGACAGAAAACTGCATGCAGTTCATCCAGAAGATGAAATCGATGTGCTGCAGAGAATTGCTGGCAATAAACAGTAAAAGAAATGCTACACGTAAAGCGCCAAATTCTTATCTACTGCAATGCCAGTTTATATCCCTTGAGTGTTTGCAAGGGATCCTCAAAGAGGAGGATTCTGCAAAACTTACAGCCAGTGTATAGCTGTGTTACCTTACAAATGAGATTTGGAGCCGAAACCAGCAGCGTTTAGGACTAATCGAAAAATTAAAGCAACACTTTAGCAGCAGCTTTAAATTATGAATTGGAGTTTAGGCTGGAGGTTTAAATTGCTTCAATCAACAAAAGTTTCCTGGGAGAGGCAGCTGATGGTCCATAGCTGACAAAGACCATAAAGTGCCAGCCTCCGTGAAAAACCCTGTCTCCGGTTTCAGTCAAATTATTAGCATCCAGGGTTGCCTGATTGTTGAATTCTAATGTGAGTGAAGAAATAGAAACTCTGGGCCAGATTTTGATCTTACTCATACCAATGTAAATCCAGGCAAATTCTCCTCAAATCAGTGGAGTTATTCCAGGCTTACATAAGCTTAGCCGGTATCAGAATCTGATCCTTTTATTTTTGGGCTACTGGAATTCCCAAAGTAAATAATGTGGACAATTGTTCAAATTCCTGTTATGGAATGAAGAAGTTTTCTAGTAATAACCACATCAGTCAGATCAGGAAGAAAAAGTAGAGACAGATGGTAGATAATGAACAAGGCTAATGAAAAAAATTAGCTGGGAGGAAAAAAGACAACTCCATGAAAAGCTACAGTGACATAAGCAAATTCTTTAAGACTGCAGTCAAGAGTAGCTTGAGAAGCAAAGACAGACATAAGACCTGTATGAGCAGAAAAAGTAATTTTCTCATGGTGTCCCCAGTCTGGGCACCCAGTGCTTGCACATGTAGCACTATCGAAGATTTTTTACCTCATCTGCTCTAGCTGCTGGCTGTTGTATCAGATGTTAGGACTGGATGAATATAAAGAACTGCCAGAGCCTGCATCCTTCCTTCCTTATGTCTAAAGACAAAGCAATGTAAGATCTTCTCCCTGCATAAGCAGTGTAAGTCCCCTCAGTTACTGGGAAGTCACTGGTAACTGCAGTTCTGTCCCTGAACTCTTAACTGTGGACTTAGAGCAGATGTAATACTTTAATAGTTATTGAAAAAGTCATGGATGTCTTTTTACCTTCTACATATCAATGTAAAATTGTCTGTCTGCTTCTCCTTCCCCTAAAAATAACATTTCTGAAGATTGCTACGCATCTGTGAATCAAGAAAAATATAAAAATATGCAGAACTGTATGTTCTAATATATGCTGAGTACAAGACCTAAAATTATATCTTCCAATAGTAAGTTATATTTTGGTTATATCTGTGGTAGTGTAGGATGTATTTGCATAACATTTTTCTTTTAATTTATACAGGAGGATGTAAGCAAAGCAGTATTTCTCATGCTACAAAGCTTTATCCTTCCTTCATGGGTAAGCAAGAGCCTCTCCCTGGCTTACCGAGAGGGCAGCTGGGTACCTTCTCTCCCTCACAAAATAAAGAGGGTAAAATTAAACTGTGCAGAGTAGATGGCTTCAGACGGTGGGATCAATGCTACAGCTTTCCTGTGAAGTCCTATACCAGGAACTCCTCCAGAGCAGCATGTTTTGCCTGTGCCTGCATCTGCTTTGGGGAGGTTATAAGTGAGCACTGATTGATGTGGTATAATTTCACTGATGCTTTTCCAGATCCTGTTACCACAGAAAATCATTATTTTCTGAATCACTTCCTGCTGTACGCAAAACTCAACTGAATGGAGCAAGAGCTGGAGAAGGAGGACATGAGGGGCTGTACTTTTAAGTGTGATTTCACTTTTATGAAATAGTCTGCATACAGTAAAAAAGTTCCAGGCCTGCTCAAAAATCCCTCTAAAGATCATGGTTGCCCATTGAAGTGTGTGTGTGGAGTGTGGCTCATTTGAAGTGAGCAAAGCCTGCTTGAATCTTTACAACTGGCCACTTCACAACAAGCTGGAGAAAGAGATCCCAGTCACCAGCTGTTTTGCTGCATGACTCAGGACACTGTCTATTTAGCCTTGAGAAAGACAAATTTGATTTGACAAGTGATAGAAAATACGGATGCAGCTGGCTATGTTGGACTGATACAGAACCCCACTGCTACAAGGATGACCATAACAGTTATTTGCACCTTTTAATGGAGCCATAGGTGGTTGAGGAACCAGCCAACCAATTTTAGCATCTGTTTTCCACTTGGTACTTATTTTTGCCAAACTATTTTCCTGTGAAGCAGCCCTAAAGTGAATTATTGCTATTATTTCTGAAAGTCAGGCAGGCATACCATGTAAAAACACACAGGGTAACAGAACTTTTTTCATGGCCTGAAGGCAAACAGTCCTCTCACGGCAATCATGGCCAGGAATTTTTAAAGTAGCCCCTGGGAACGGATATGAATCAGAGTTTGGATGACTTTTGGGGCGGTGCGTGAGTGGGACGGTATATACGTAGTCATATCTACGCAGGAGAACAGTTGTAGCTAGGAGGGGAATAACCATTTCCTCAAAGTAATCTAAGGGCTCTATAGGCGAGGGCAACAGTGGACAGGCTGACAGGTTCTTCAGCCAACACAGAAGGCATATTAAAAAGATAGACTTTTTATCAGGGCCTGAAGTGACAGCACAAGGTCTCATCGTTTTAAACTGAAAGATGGTAGATTTCGACTGAACACATGGGAGAAATTTTTTTGCAGGGAGGCTGGTGAGACACTGGCACAGGTTGCCCAGAGAAAGTAGATGTGTGAATGCAGTTGCCCAGAGAATTGCGGATTATGGATTTTAAGAAATTCTACCAGGTGTTAGTAATAGCAAAGGTATGCTCTGATCACCTGTTCCAGAGGGGAGGGTTCAGAGAGGGCTTCACAAATTCCTTTCTGTTGCTTTGACCGTATTTATTGTAATCCCGTGCACTATTTTAAGACAATTTCAAGCTCAGCAGTTTATAGGAAATTTGGACAATTCTTGTCCAAATCAAAGGCATATTTCACACTGCCAGGAGCCTCCAGCAGAGATAGTGTAGAGAGGACAGCTGAGGGCAAAGACTGGGACGAAGGCCTGATTTTGGGACAACAGATTTTCTTGGGAAGGCAAATAAAGCTAACTTGACGCTGTCCTCTGCCTACAAATTCCTGCAAAACCTCGCATGGGGAGCAAGGTTAGTCTCTTTAGTTTCTACGTGCTAAATTTCAGACTGAAATCTCATGTTTCATCTTGCGAAAAGTTCCAGAGAAATTAAGCTGTTATATATACGCATATATATACATATATATATATACACACACACACACGCATACACGTTCATCTGGGAGAGCAAACTGCTAGACATTTCTCTCAAAGATTGAGTTGAAGTCTATAATTTCTGTGGGGAGGCAGAAGGAAACAGATTAGTCTTCATGCAACAGAAATGTAGGGAGGAAGCCTTTGCTAGCCTTGAGATTGTGATCTAGACATAAACAGTAATTTGCTTCAGCACTAAAATGTATATCCAACTGAAATTTGATTTTACTGCTGCAGGCAAAAATTTGCTCATATGATTTGTAACTACCTACATAACTACCTCTTTTAACTTCCTGTTTAAGGATTTATGAAGATTTATTTCCTGTCCTCTCAGTTTGACATTCTAACCAAAATAGCCATTTAATTCCTATGTTCCTGCTAATTTGTCTGTTTGCTGTGGTTTTAACCTCAGTTTGACTGGGTTTTAGGGCTTATTTGGATTAATATTAATAACTATTTAGTCTTAGTGGCACTGAAACTCAGAGATCACTGAGAATTACCTATCCTTCAAATCTGAAGAATAGGATAATCAGCCTGATTAAAATTATTAAAGTTAGTGGAAATAACACTGTCAGGGAACATGGTTTAAAAGACTCTTAGGCTTAACCAAACAGAAAATTTTAAGCCTGTTCCAACTGCTGTTTGCATATGAAATAGAAGAAATAAAACTCCAAACCCTCTAAATTCTTAGAGCCATATCTGTAATGGGGAATCACACCCCTTTTGTGATACCAAGAACAGAGGTCTACATTTTTGGGAGCATATTGCATGGATCACTTTTGAAAGGACATATCTTTTCCTTGCTAGGTAAGGGTGGATATACATGAGGACCCATTGTATATAATCTAGGATGGAAACTGTAATTCCTTACTAGCTCCTACAGGAACAGGCTGCACCAGTGGGATGATGCATCTCCTCTTCTGCTCCCAAAGGCCACTGCATCCTTCATACCCCAGCTGCTGCCAATACAGCTGTGTCCTCTCCATATCCTCACCTTCACCACAGTCTGGGTTTGGACTTGACCTTTGCCTCCTGTGGTCCTAAGAGAGCTTATTGTTAGGTGAACTCTATTCCATCTTGTGTTACCCAATGAGTCTCATAATTTGTCTGAACTCTTAGGTTCTGCAATGTTTTCTTTATTCTTTGCTTGATGAGACACTCTTCCTGTAAAATATCTTATTTTAGCAAGGAGATGTATTTTTTTAGGGTGTGGATATTTCTGTGTGTTTAATTATGGGGAGAATAAGACCAGAGAAAGAGCCATATATGTGGAGAAGGGAGTATTGAGGTACCCAGAGTTTTACTCATGGTCTTTGAAGAAATTTTTCCTACCTACCCTAAACTCATAGACTTTTATATTTTCTGGACTTAGGCAAAAAGAATGCCTCAAAGACAGTGGTCAAGACCTTGGGGCCAATATGATCCAATTTTAACACAGAGAGAACTGATATCTTCCAAACATCTTGTGCTACTTTGGTGTTCGGACTGTTTGTCACTTAAAAGCTGAAGTTTTCACCTGAAATTAAGAGAAGGTTCTTGCACCTAACCAGGGATACCGAAAGGATTATTATTGAATACTGTTTTCAGAGCATGTGGTGAATCCAACACAGCAGAGGCAGCTGCTTGGAAATCTTCTAGCAAAGATGATAATTACATGCCTGCAGATGACTCAGGATGCATGGAACTACCTTCCAGCATTGTTACAGAGTTATAACAGTTCTTCACTTTTAAGCCAGTGTTGTCCAAGTACTAAACAGCTGTGGTGGCAGTAGGTGGTCATATTCATTATTGATATTTGGTGCCTTCTGTTACCCAGTGTTAGAGTCCAGCTTCTGTAATTAATGTATTATCCAATGCAGTATAACACAAAGCCATAGGGAAAAATAGAGAAAATACTGATCTGAGGGAGGTGTTAAAGGGACATGCTGTTTGGCATTATTATTTAGGTCACTGAATCTCTCCTGTTGGGAAAGGCTGAAACTAATTTAACATAGGTCTTGGGACTTTCAGCAGTAGTACAGGGAAAATATAGCGAGAAGTTCTTGTGAGAACACAATAATGTGTCAGCTGCTGCAGGGACATAGCAGAGGAGAGCAGTAGGGTGAGAAGGATGGATATCTTTTCCTCTCCACCATCCCTGTGGAGGTGGCTTCAGCTTTGTGCTCTTCCTTGAGACAGGGTTCAGAAAGCCTAAAATGTTTTTTCTCTAGGCTTTCTGCAGAACAGGAGAATTCATGCTGGGAACATAACTGAGTAGGATCAGTGCATCTGGGATAGGTGTCTGGTCTTTAAAGGAAGAAGAGCTGGGTGCACTGAATGATGCATTGGCTATTTCAGTCTGAAATTTCACCAGTTGCTCATGACCCTTCTCACAATCCTGGAAAGGCATGGGTTATATTCACAAGTCTTGGTTTAAGGCTTATGGGTACGCAGTAGATCTGACATAAGCTGCTCTGCCATGCCTCAGATTTCATAATCACAGAACAGTTGGATTCCTGACTGGCTGCTCTAGGCAGGAATTTTGGGTTCCAGTTTATGCCGGACGTGTCAGAGACGTGCTGGCACTTTGAGACGTTGATTTCATTACTGTCTCACATAAGGATTTCTGGTTCAGTTATTGTGTTTTGTAAGTGATCTATACAGCCCAGGATTAACTTTAATACCCACTAGAGTAATTATCAAAGCATGTGGTATCCTGATGACACACTTATAGCTTCACAAGGACGGATAGATGCTCTGTTGACTGTAGGCCAGAAAGCTAAAATCCTCAGTCAGCTGTAAAGAAACTCCCCGTGTCTCCTCTCTTTGAGAACATACATAATTTTCAAGTTTTGACAATCACCTGTTAGGGAAAGCTTGGTAGAAACAAAATTTGAGGTTT
Organism: Melanocharis versteri; assembly: GCA_013397845.1. NCBI lineage: Eukaryota > Metazoa > Chordata > Aves > Passeriformes > Melanocharitidae > Melanocharis > Melanocharis versteri. The sequence goes on from VZTG01001425.1 coordinate 409,713, forward strand.
GAGCCATAGAGGCACATAATGCAAACCCTCTGTCTTTCCACCAGTCCAGTCAGGAGGGTTTGAGACTCCTGAGCAGACTTCAGTGTAGCTTTCACAGAATTCAAACACGAAACCCTGGACTTCAGTGACAGGAGGCTCAGGTCTGGGTGTTTGAGTAAATTCTTGGTCACTGAATCAAGGGAATCAAATGCCTTGTTCAGCTCCTTGGAGCTGCTGGCACTGGCTCATGAAGGGAAAGAGCAGTCCAGCAAGGGAGAATGTCCTACAAGGAATGGGAGACGGCCTCACGGAGCTAGCTGGGGTCAATGCTGTGGTGGGGATGATATTTCATCGAAGTGGCTGGGTGTCTGGGAGAAACCAGCACCTTCAGAAACTTCCTGCTGGTTAAAAAAAGTACAGATTCTGTATGAGATCTGCAAGCATGCAGGGAGATATGAGAAAGGTATATAAACATATATACCCTTTATATACCTTTATGTACGCTTTATGTGTCTTCCATGCACCTCAACCCTTGTATTGGTGGTCTTGATGGACTCCTCCTACCATCTGCTTTCCAATTTTTGAAGTTTTGCTTGTTGTGGGTCACAACAACTGTATGCAATGCTAAAGGCTTGGGACAGAGCAGTTGGAAAGCAGCCTGTTGGAAAAGGACCTGGGAGTGCTGGTTGACAGTGAGCTGCTGGTTTAACACGAGCGGCAATGTACCCAGGTGGCCCAGAAGGCCAATGGCCTGTATCAGCAAGAGTGTGGCCAGGGGGACCAGGGCAGGGACTATCTCCCTGTGCTTGGCACTGGTGAGGCCACACCTTGAGCCCTGTGTTCAGTTCTGGGCCCCTCACTGCAAGAAAGACATTGAGGGGCTGAAATGAGTCCAGAGAAAGGCAATGGAGCTGGGGAAGGGTCTGGAGCACAAGTCTGATGAGGAGCAGCTGAGGGAGCTGGGGGTGTTTAGCCCGGAGAAAAGGAGGCTCAGGGGAGACCTTATCACTCTCTCCGAGAAAGGAGGGTGTAGTGAAGTGGGGGTCAGTCTCTCCTTCGAGATAGCAAGGGACAGGCCAAGAGAAAATGGTCTCAAGCTGTACCAGGGGAGGTTTAGATTGGATGTTAGGAAAAATTTCTTCACTGAAAGGCTGGTCAGACATTGGAACAGGTCAGTGGAATCACCATTCCTGGAAATGTTGAAAAAAAAGTCTAGATGGGGCACAGTTTAGTGATGGACCTGGCAGTGTTAGGTTAATGGTTCACTTGATAATATTAGAGGGCTTTTCCAACCTTGATGATTCTGTGATTCTGTACTATGCTCTGCAGAAACAAATGCATTTTGTCATTAATCTTTCAGCCTGAAAAGAGAAAGGATCATTGAGCTCATCTGAACACTGGACTGTCATTTATTCCTTGTCTTCATTTGGGACTTGAGGGCAGATAGAAATTTTCCTGTGCTTCAGATCTCCCTCTTGAAAGGGTGAGGGGAGGCTTGATTCTGGCTGTACTGTGGCCCGTGCATATAAACCTGCTTTGTAGCAGGTTTGTGGGAGGTTGTCCCAATTGGTGGCCTGTGAGGGCATGGAGTATAGCTGGCACACAGAGCCACGCTCTCCTGGGAGTTCAGCTGAATGTTTGACAGTAATGGCGATTGATGGCGTGTAAGTAATGCTGAGAGTTAATAGTGGGGCAAGGTCCAAAACAGTTTGGAAACCATTGCCTTGGAACGTGTACTGAAAAATGAGAGCTGTGATTTATCATTTCCTTCAGAGAAAAACATTTTAGGCAATTCTGACATGAAGCAGTTAGCTGTATCAGATAGTTGTGAAGATAATCTAGTGTTTGCTATCATATCTCTCTTCAGCAGATGGTAAAGGCCAGGTACTAATTAAGATGAAGCAGGAAAAAAAAAGAAAGAAAAAAGATTTAGGTTGACAAAATGCTACATTGTGTAATAAATAGCTTCATATTTTTTATTTCTGCTAACAATTATGGACTGGAACGAGACCTCTCATAAGGAGTAGATCATGCCTCCATCTGTCTACTGCTGTGCTATCACTCTTGCATTTACAGCAAGTAGTTCTGGACTTGTTAAGGCAGAGCATGAAACATGATGGTTAGGACCAAACTTCAAGAGCTGTTCATGAGGATAATGGCTGCTCATGGGGCCAACAGACTCATCCATTGGCAACTTTTCTAGGTCCTCCTTGGAGAGAGTGCTTTTTTTTTCCCTAGGAAAACCTCTACAGCCCTCAACCAGGTCTGAAAAATGAAAGCTAAAACAAAGTTCATGAATCAACAGATCAGAGATACTGAGGTTTTGCCAGAGAATATCTAAAAAATGAGCACATGGAGGAAGAACATAAGTTAGTAATAAATAATCAGAAATATATTTCAGTCAAGGGTTTAATTCAAAGTTCTCTGAAATTTGTCAATACAAAGGTGTAAACCCAGCTTTGACTTAACTTTTCACTGCCCTGCCTCTATCCAGAGGGCAGACAAGGATGAGGGCATGGGTGCAGACCCAAGGCTGTTTTGAGGTGTGGAGATACAGTGGTTCTGAGGTGCTGCAGAACTCTTGGGGGATCTCCTTGATTCAAGCTCGCAGAGATGGGACAGTGCAAAATTAGGTTTTAGGCTGCGTTGTTAAAGAAGAGAAATATAAATTTAGGTTTAGGCTGCATTAAAGAAGAGGAGAAATATAAATTAAATAATCTGCTGAGAATTTCTCAGAATCTGTACTGAAAGGACATATTTTTCCATGGGAACAATTAAGAAGTGCCCTAAAAGTAAAGTTAAAACCAGTTTTTGGTGTTTCTAGTGGCCTATGTAACAGATATTCACATTTTGGAAGGTATAGAAACAAATTTTGCTTTATCTCAATAAAATGCTAGCAGATTTGCCTTGTCATTAAATATACTCTCATTTTCTTGGATCTTGAGCCATGCTTTAAACAGGTTATTGCTCCATTTAGAAAGAATTGTTCTTGTTTGGTTTTTTTTCCCCTCTTGGCTTCCAGAAACAAATCTGATTTTTTTTATGGTATTTATGCACATTAATAACACTTAACATTGACTCATTTGGGAAAAACTTGATGTTCTAAGAAATATTTATCAGATGTTATGCAGATCTAGATCAAATAAATATTTTCCCTTGTATAATAAATTGGTTTTGTTAGGATAAAATACATGCCTTTATTGCACACAGCTGGCTGTCCTTTAGTTGTCCATTTCTGTGGGCAGTTTTGGTAGTCTCTTCAATGGGTTCCCGGTAGTTTCAGGCTGGAACACGTGGAATTTTTTAAATCGCGCAATTACTGGATTATTGTATGTTGCTTAACTAAGCCATTGAAAATACCATGTGGTCTGTATCGATTAACAAAACACATGATCCCTTAGCTTCCCGTATATCTTAATTTATCTGTCTCAAAATATTGGCAGAACACACAAGTTGCAATTTCCACGGAGTCGCAGTTAGCTTAGACAGAGAAATCTAGGTTCAGAGTAGCTAGCAATACTAGCTTTGCAAGGAATTCCTAGCTGGCCGTGGTCCTCATGCCCCGCCGGTCTCCTCATAGGCTTTAAAGGTATAAATAGAGAGACACTGGCATATCTCTCTTCCTGCCCTTCCAAGCTTCCAGAAGGCATGACTCCTACTGTGCTTTGTTGCTATAGAAAGGTCTGGCTCAGGGTTTGACAGCTCTAAAGGCTGCATAGGAAAACATGTCTTTGGTAGGGATTAAAAATGACTGTCAGTCTCTCTTCCCCAAAGAGATCAGAAACTTGATGGCAGTGATGGACAAGACCTCAGTGCCACAAGTGACTTTGGCTGGAGGTCCTAAACAATCTCTGAACACCAGATGTTTTGAGAAAAGACATGTCCTTTCTTCAGTGTTGTTACTGGCAGCCTCCTTCTTCCTGCCCTGTTACTAAGTATGGCATAAAATGCCACATTTCTGAAGTGTTAGTAATGCCATGGGATGATAAAATTTTAAACCTATCAGACTAGAAATTCAGAGGAAAAAGATTTCTATTTAGACTGCCTCCCACTTGAAATTCTGTGTTTTCTTCACTGAAATTTTTGTCTTATAATTCTTCATCATCTTTCCATGCTGTACTACAGGGCTGGAATCAGATTTTAGCCAGTAAGGGCTTTAACAAAGAGGAAGATGTTTACAGGGACGAAATATTTTTTTCTGCAGCGTGTAAGAATCCTTTTGAAAACTCTTTCTTTACCACTTCCTTTGCATTATTTTTAGACTTTCTCTGGGTTATCTTTGCAATTTCTCCTCCTCCTCCTGGCGCAGGTTCTCTTCGTCAACTTCAGGGAATGAGTAATTACTGGTAAAACCTCTGATTTTTTTTCAGTTTTTTTATAAGAAAGAATAGTCGTCTTATATTAAATCAAATGAACTTTTTGTTATATTAAGACCTGATAGTTTAGTACGTCCACTTTTTTGTACCCTGTTTAGCACTTCAAAAAGCTGTGAGTTTTTAGTCGTATACCTCTTATTCCTGTATGAGAAGCTTCCTCTCTTTTGTAAGGGCTCTTGTAGTCAGGGACCTTTCTGCGATCATAAAAGCTATTGGCAGGCTACAACATGTTTAATTAAAACCTTCAATATTGTGTGAAGGGAAATGGATATTGTGAAAGGAAGAGCTGTCCTAATTTATCAGTTTTACTGACCACCAGAGTAAGCCCTCCACGTTAAAGGGGAGTGTAAGAGTACAGGACAGAAAATCTGGCTGCACCTGGAGCGTGAAGAGAAGGCTAAGCCACAATCCCAGCAATTTGCTGTTGTCAGCTCTTCATTGACATCACTAGCAAAGTAAATTTTTAGGAGGAATTTGAAAGGCAACAGTGAGGCATCTTTGTGATTGCTTTCAGGCAGCTGCTCCCAAGTGCAAGCACCAACATGGTAATAATAGAAGGTATCAGTTTGAAAATCTAGTAATAGATTATCACAGTTGGAAATGGGGCCATTGACATGTGCCCATCTCCTGTGTTTCATTTGTCCTCTCAAATACTGGGTGGGAGCTCCCAGGCAGGTTGTGCCAGTGTCTGGCCTTGCAAGTGCAGATATGTATATAGTTGATCATATTGAGAACAGTGTGCAGGTGATGTAATCTATATTCAGGAAGGAAGCAGCAGAAACTGCCAATAACGGCTGTCTCCCATTTACTTATTTCTGCTTCTATTTTTTCCTCTTTTCTATGTATCTGAAATTACTAAAGGTGATTCCAGGAAACGGGAGACTAGAGGTTTTTCTTTTAAAATAGTGAGGGACTCACTATAATTGCATTAGTGTTTTTGGTAAGTACAGGTGTCGAGGACTTAGTACTTCCTCGTTTTGGCAGCGTGTTTAGCACATATGTTATCCTGCAGATGTCATTTTCCATCTTGGGGTTTTCTTTTCTTTGTGTGAAAGTGGTAGAATGGCTGTGGTTTACTGAGCTTCCTGAGGCTTCTTTTCTGACTTCAGGGTTAGAGCTAGCTCATAGCAGCACCCAGACGCTTTGCTGGCAACATTATTCCTATGCACTCTAGGATGGACAATATAAAAGCCAATTTGTAATCTTACTTGCTGCTTAATCATTCAGTATAGATAGCCCTGAACAGAATAATACAAGTAGAGACTAATAGAGAAAGCAGAAAATATCACCACCTGTGAAACTGAAAAAGGGGAGAAAGTAACTTATTACATTTACAATACTATCAATGAAGATGTTCAGCTTAACTAGTTTGTATCTTTCCACCAAATAAGAGTTCTTCTGGGATTATGTAGGAGCCAAAACAAAGTTCCTTATAATAATAATATGATAAAATAACATATATAATATAATATGATAAAAGTAATTGCAGATTCCCAGCAGTTTGGTGACCCCAGCAAGTGACTTTGTGTTGCCAACAGTAAAACTGCCAACTGGAAGCTTGCCAGCTTACTACTGTGCAAGGGAATGACTTTTTTCTATTTAATTTTGTTTGATAAATATATGTTCAGTTGTTGCCATAATAAAATTCTGTCGAAGTCCCAGTTGTAGGATCTGCTTAATGCAGTCTGTCCTATGCCACCTGCTGTGCTTGCCTGATGGATGCCATGCTTCCATTCAGGAGTTCTCCCTCGTAACTACAAATGTGTGAACAGAAAAGCTTTTCCAAGTGCTCTTATTTACAGTCCTGGAAAATGGACTGAGATCAACACGCAAGGTCATGAAGTGCCCAGGGAAAACGGTAGCACTTATTTCCAGAGACATCACAGTGGCATAGCTTCTTACTCACAAGTTGCATGTGACATTGTCATTTAAAATGCTCTGGTCTAACCAGAGCTGGTTAGCAATTCAAGGTATGTGCCTTTAATGGAGCTGAGTTGTTCACGTGCTCTGTAGAGCATAGATTTCAATTGGCTTGAAACAACACAGCATTTGGTAGTTGGTTTCTATTTCATAAAAAGATACATGTGCCTGAAAGAGTTGACTAATTGTGTGGTTGAATGGAATGAGAGGAGTAAATAAATGTTCTCCCTCTGAAGAAAATACAGCAGAAAACCAAGAGTCTAGGTTTTGTGGCTTTAGAAGAATAAATCTTACCCACAAAAATAATCACACTGACTTCAATGGGAGTAAAAGCACATGTGGCAATTATTCTTAAAAGAGTAACAGAATCAGAATCAAAGAGCATATCTGCTAGTTTTGCTTAAGGAAGCATTGTCCAATGCAGCCACAAGAGGGGAAAAAGGCCCTCACTTCCTAGAACCTAAAAAAACCCCTGAAGGTGCTTTATTCTACATGCAAGCGTTGGACCTGAGAGACTGTGTTCTTGCAGGATTCAGCTGGTTTAGAGAAGCCGTGTGATCACCGGCCATGGTTATGTGTCCATGTGGTGGATGCCACATTAAAACATACAGTGGGTCATGCACATAATATCTCAAGCTCTGAGTGCACATAAATGATAAACATGTTGGACAAAATGGGCAGCTACACAATTCCTAATATGGGAAGAATTTCTTAATGTGAAGGGAGTATCACAGCACCAACACAATCTGAACAGAGCTATATTGAGACAAACAGTGCTGTAATAAGGAATCAGTGGCTTTCCTGAAATGCTGTTGCAGAGGTGTTAGAGCATGACTGGCTCAGGGCCTCGCTGCTGCTGCTCCAGAAAGGCTGTTCCTGCCAGAGGCAGAGGTGGGTGTTTCTGGACTGCGGTTTGGGTTGCTGTGGCAGTGATATGAGGGTGTGAGGAGAGAGCCCCAGCACTCAGCAGTGGCCGCCTCTCCCGCCCTCTGCTCTGCAGGCACAGACTAAAGGAGCAAAAGGGCCATTCTTGTTCTGCTGGAGGCTGCAGTCAGTTGACTGCTCTGCCTGTAGCTGAGACCTGTGCTGCTCACTGCTGTCACAGGTGTGTGAAACAGATTATCAGTGCATACAGTATTTTGCACAGACTGTTCTCTAACCAGTGCAGCATAAGGCTCTTTTGCTGGAGTAAGGTACATCCCTGGCTCTGTGGCAGGCTTATTTGTCTTTCTGGATCTCAGTCAGACAGATGCTTGTTTGCTAAATGGATAAACTGTCTGTCTGCAAAACTGGGCGTGAAGGATGTTGTGAAGCAAACAACCTGCCACCACTCTCTCCTATACAATGAGTAATGCTTCCTCGGCTTGTCTTGTGTTCAACACTCCTTTCCCCTATGCTATGTGCATTCCTGTTGCTTAGTATCATTTGTTTTTATTTTGGTCTTTCTAGGAGAGGCTGTGTAGAGTTTGGGCCCAATCTGGCTTCCTCTAAAGTCTGAGAAAATATTGGCCTTGAACCAGCAAAGCACTTACAGTCCGATAATGCTCCTATAAAATTCAATGGCAAGACTCCCACTCACTTCAGTGGTGAAGCCCAAAGTGCTGCGATTACTCACTTGCTTGAAGTTATGTGTGTGCTGAGTGTCCTGTTGTTTAGAATCCTAACCAATAAAAGCAGGTCTGAAAACAGGGATTTCCATGGTTATTTCATGGGTTTGATATCAGAAAGGAATGAATCGTGGGACATTTCAGGAAGTAAATAGAAATGGAAACTGGAAATTCTTTCCCAAACCAGAAATCCAAAATTAAACTGAGTTCTTTGAAGAGAAATTAGTGAAATACTTGCAGGGCTCCAAGGACACAGCACGACCATGGAATCCTATCTGCTTTACCTGATAGTATTCAGCTCCTTTGGCTCCAATGTTATCAAAGTCTATAAAGAAAAGTCATTTTTCATACTGTTTCCTGTTATTTTAACATCCTCTCCCTTCCCCTTAGTCCACAGAGCAGACGGGGTTTTTTGTGTGTTTATCAAAGCATCAGATCAGCCTCGTGGTCTGTCACGGCTCCCATGGAAGGCCATGCAAGACCATAAACTTTGGCATTGAAGAAGTTGGTGCAACAGCCATTCTCTGTGGAAAGTGGAAACATAACAGGCTATGGATTGCTCCAGACAAGAGTCCTTACGAAAAAAATGTGGCACATGACTGACAGAAGCTGATTGTTTCATACTGCTCTTGTTTAAACCCTGATTAATAACATTTTCACAGTGAGGAATGTTGCATACACAGGTGTCAATGAAGTTTTGCCAACTAATTCATCTGAGGTATGGTTTTGCCCACAGTAGATAAGGTTTCTCCATAACCTGACTTCTACATAATCTAGTTTACGGGTATTTTTACAGTATAGCGTGATCACATTTACTAAAGAACTCAGTAAAAATTTCTGGTTTTTGCATAACCTAATGCACAAAAATGCATTATGTATACATAAGTGTCTACATCCCATACTCATATGCTATAACAAATTTAAATTTTGGATAGTGATACAACTATTGCATCTAACTGTGGTACTTTTGACTCCATTTCTAATGAATGACTGCAGCTGCCACTCAAAGAGAGGCCCTTGACTCCTGCGCTGTTGAAGCCCTTGCCAGTAAATCTGAGGCTATCAAAAACTAGTGATTTAAAGAAAGTTCAGGATGTTCCAATAATCATCAGATCAGTTTCAGCAACTGTTCTGCTTTACATTCTGCCCACAGAAAACACGTATTTATAAAGAAGGAGCGAGAAAGATCAGCATAAACAAATATGCCTAATCTCTAATAATAGTACTGACAAGAATAAAAATCTACCAATTAAAGTAAAGTATAAAAAAAAAGTTGCAGGTTTGATGCCATCATTCACTTGCATAACACCACTGCTACAATCTGCGTATACAGTTGGCTTTTTCAATGGAAATGCTGAACTTCAGCCCTTGGAAGTGTAGCCTCAATGAGCTAGGAAGTAATACACCTCCAGTGAGCTGGCAAACAGGAACTCATGGCTTTGGATCCTAGCTGTATTTCTGTTTTGCTGCCTGACCTTGGGTGTGCTTGACCTTAGGTGGGTTTGACTGCACCAGCTCTTCCTCATTTGCTCCCTTAGTGTTTCCTTGTCTGTTAGGATACAGCAGAACCCGGAGGAACCTGTGGGACATCCCCGTCCCAGGAGCTGTGCTTTTAAAGGCAAAGAAATCCCCATACATAAATAATGTGTACTAATGCACTGTTCATCCCACACTCCCCATGATGTCCATAATCACCCCGCAGGGCTCACCGTGTGTTTCAAATGAACACGAGCCACCCGAGTCTAAATCAACCTGTCCAGTCGCTTTGCACTGTCTCAGTATTGACACTCAACCCATCGTGCTGCATGACAGCGAGCAGCTGACAGAATAAATCAGGGGTCTTGGATATGACAAGAACTCACTTGACCTTACTTGACTTGACCTATAATATCTTGTTGGCGCGGGAGGAGAGTAGGCTTTCTCTAGTAAAGTAATCATATCCTCTCTAATTTTTCTTCATCCTATCCAGAGCACACTGCTGTGTGTGCATGGAGTGAGGGGATTTGTGAGGGAGGAAATACCTTTTCCTCCTTGAAGATTATTCTAGGAAACTGCAGTATAAATCTTTATTCAGTAGAAAGTATTTTTTCTGTGAAAAGTGTTAATAGAAAAAAGAACTTGTATAAACTGACTTGGAGGAAGAGTCAGAAAAGTCCTGTGCTTTATGCCTGAGTGTGATCATTATTTTGTACTGAAGAGATTGGAGTGGTGTAAATTAAAGTGTCATTAACTCCACAAATTATCACAAAGTATTAACTTTGCTAAGATGAAAATAATAGAAATAATGTACTGTGAGAGGACTAAAAAACATGACAAATTCCTCAAAATTGCACAGTCCACTCTGCCCGTATTGGAAATCTGACTCAAAACCTGAAGACATATGAGGCCTTTGCTCATACAGACTTTCCTGTGCCAGAATGGAAGTTGCTGGCAGACTTGGTGAGCTAGACCATCGGGCATCTATTTATGCACCTTAAACAGGCAGATATCAGATAGATGAAAGGGATGCTAATGAATGTTGCTTGGATAGTATTCTTGTAGATGAAAAAAAACCAGTTTAAGTTCATTACAAGTTGATTTGTGTTTTCCTACACTGATGTGCCCTGTTTTAAGTACACTTACTACATTGGCAATAGGGGCAACAGTGTATAATAAGTATGGATTAGGTGATAAGGTGTGTTCAGCATTCTAGGCCGTGGACAACCCAAAATCTTACCTAACATAAAATACGTTTCAGTCTAGCCACTGCAGTTCTTCAAAGTCTATTCAGACTGAGATAGTAAATATTTAATTCCTTTTAATGGATGCTCTCATGAATGCTGAAAGAATTTAGTAATAATATAGAAAGAAATATAATTTTCCCACCCTGATTCAGTGAATATTAAATAATATATACCATTAATCCTCACATTGAAATTTCTTACTGAGATTCATGACCTGCTGGACTTAAATTCCAAATATTTGAAATTATGGTAGTTACATATTTTATATAAAAAACTTAGTATATAAAAAAAGTTTTGTTTTCTTCCTTTGTTTATAAGCTTTGGATGCTCACAGTCATGCAATAGGTTTTCCTTTGTGATATGAATATATTTATCTATTTTCTATTTAGTAATCTTTCTATTTAGTAATCAGCATATGTGATCATTTGACCTAGAATATTTAAGTCTGAGTTGTACAAGTGCCCACACTTTCTGGAAATAAGATGCAGGGTCAATGCACTTCAACACAAGACCTGTCCTCATTTATCTGAAGTGAGCCTTAACTGCACAAGAGTGATTTTAGCAAATTAGCCATGCTGTCCCAAGAAACTCAACCCTACTTTTAAGGAATCAATCATTTAGTTTCATCCAGAGTGAAAGAAGTATTGCGACTTTGGTTACAGTCATGTGCCCAGAAACATCACTTGTTACCTTCTCTAAAACTTCTGGAGGTAAATGCAATGTTCATTAAATAGATTACATCACGGTTACAATGAAAGCTTAGTTTCAGGTATCCGATTTTCTTTCGGACACTTATTAATTCAACAGCTTTGCTTTCCGTGATTTCTTTCTTTTTTTAAAAATTTATTTTTGGCTTAAGTAATTCAGGTTTCATCCTAGGATATCAGTTTGGTACAGTGGTAAAGAGACTGATAGACTCAAGTGATTTTCTACTGGCAAGATTCTACAAGCTTCAGTGAAGTTATGCTTGTTTACATGTATTAAAAATTTGGCTCAGTGCCTGGATATGTGATAAAAGTTATCTACCTGCTCCTACTTTTTCAGATGGAGACATCCTGTGCGTATCTTGGCTTTCTTCTTTCATTCCATTTCAGTCAAAGGGGGCCTTCAGATAAGGAAAGTCTAGCAGAGGTGAGTAGTGGAAAGCAATAAACTGATAGGGCTTTAGAAGGAAGCTGCCTAGCAAGGAGGACTTGGATATTTTTCATGTGGTGTAAGGACTGAACAATGGAAAAGTGGCTCTTCTATTCCAGAAGAGGTGCTGAAGTATCTGGTTGTAACCGTTTCTTTTGCTCCATCGTCATAAGCTTGTCCTGGACAGACATATTTTCATTTTTCATGGAAAAATGCAAAACCTTTGTCTCCCAGAAACATCATCTCTTTCCCCAGCCATAGTGCCACATGTTGGTGGCAGGGAGCACTCTATAGATGGCTGCTCTGCCTAAAAACTTACCGTGTACATGCCCCAGCAGTCTCTTTTTTCAGCGTGCTCTCAAGTTTTCGGGATTTGGCCAGTATTTTCCTCTTGGGTTTGCTACTGCAAATTCAACAAGGATATCTTTCTCCACATTCTGCCCTGGTTTTAATTTCTTGTTCTTTTTTTTTCTTTTTAATAGCAAGGGGTTGCAGTACCTCTCTCTGGGAAGTAAGGCTCTTGACTTGCAAGTGGAATGGAGCTGGGAGGTGTGCACTCTCTCCTGCCACATGTCAGGGAACATATTTTGCTAAATTCCATTTCAATGCAACGTATTTTGGAATTATGCATTTGAGGTTTCTGTGGAACTTCTTGAACTATTCATTTACAGCAATGCTGCAGGGTGTAAATCATCACTAACTTTCCAGAAGTTTTTTCCAATGAAGCAACACTTAAAAATTTAAAGTAGTATTTTCGGATGCAAAAAAGGTTTCTCAGTGATCCAGCTCCATACCTTAAGACTTTAAAAGTCAACTTTTGTTTTGAATTATTCAGGTCTAATGGGAGTTCTTATTTTCTGCCACGTAATCTGAATCTCAGTATTTTCCTTCTGAGCCTAAATATAGTTATCTGTTATGTTATACCAACTTTAGCTGATTTTACAATAGGGCATTCAGGTGCAGGTGCTCAAAGCAAACGTAAAACCCAGAAATATAATGTCACCATACATATGCATTACAGTTATATTTCAGAGCAGTATTTTACAACTAATGTTTGTGGACATCAATTCTGATAGACAGGTAGTTCATATTTTATGAAAAGATTACCATGTCCTTTTACTATTTATTTCAGATTCAGAGATAATATTGACAAAAATTAATTTCATTGCTAAAAGAAATATATCTTCACAAGAAGTGATATGTTTTAAGGACATACTTTTAACATCAAATATCACTACTAAATACATCTTTCTTTTTAACTCAGATCTTATGACAGGTCAGCTTTAACTCAACCCTGCTACATGTCGTAAAATATATTCCTGTTTAAAAACAATGACAGTTACTGCACAGGGGTGTGTGTGTGTGTGTTGTGATCAAAAGGGAATATTGTACAACTGGCAAGAGACAACTGACAAGGATTGCAATGTGCTTGGATGAATTGTCCCAAAACATCAATGAATGCCAGCCTTTCATGAAACAAAATTGAGAGAGAGTGCATTTGATTTCAAGCAGGTGAGACCTGGGTTACAGGTAGAGAGCTCTTTGCAAGGATGGTATATCTGATATCCACAAGAGTACCTGAAAGCTCGCAGTAGTCTTGGTAATATCAGGGGATGGGTGGCCATAGGAAGTCTGTCCTTGTGAAGTGCTAAAACTCCATCCATATTCATTGTACACACCCAAAGTGCTAAGACCTGCTGCTAGAGTCATCATAAAGGTTGGGATTTCCAGGGAAAGCTGTGGAAGTCTGATTCACATCATCCAAGACACCTGCAGCAAAGCAGCTTTGCTGGGAGGCAGAAGATGGTCTCCCAGCTGATGGAGGAGCCCATGCACCCGTGTGCCTCCCTCTGGTACTCTGCTACCAGCACCACGGCATGACATGTGCATGAGTGCCAACACTGCTCGAACATCCTGCCTGGGTTTTAGAAAGAAAACATAAGCCTGACGAGAGCTGCCCGCTGGTGGGAGGGAGCAGGGTCAGGCTCTATTTGGAGCTCTGACATGGGCGGATGCCGCAACCCTGGAGAGGATACAAGAATTCGGGCCACGCTCCTGCAATTAACATTTCCAGCTCCAAGTGGCTCCCGCTCTACATGTGCTTTCTTGGATGGCCCTTCTGAGAGGTCTAACTCTGCATGTGGTCAGTGAAGGGAGGCTTAGCACCCAGCTCCGGGTTTTGAATTTCACAGAAGGAGCCAGATGCTAAGAGGCCAGGTATTTGGTGCCTGATCTGCGGGGGTTAACTCTCTTATTGGATCTACCTACAATAATTTGACCTCGAGGATCACAGCTCCAATTAGATGGCGTAGGAAATGGAAAACTGCACAACCCCCTCACATGCATTTTTAAATAGCTATGTATATAGGTCCATAGCAATTCTTTGTGCAGGCATGCATGAGGATTCCTGTGATAAGCCCTCAGTAAGCTGTATACATCGGGCAAAAGGTTTTGGTTTGGAATGCCACAGGCAACTTTAATGGTATGCTGCAACCTCCTCTTCACGGCTGGAATTTTTTTCTTCATTTGCCCCTAATTCTGAACCAACTAAGAACTGTGTTGCAGAGCGAAGAAGTAAATGCTGCTTAAATTAGCTCCCTTTTTAAACTTCGCTAATGAGTTTTGAGTTGTGATTATCTGCTCCTTTGTATTCTGAAAGTGAAATTAATGAGACTTTTTCCCAAGAGCTGAGGATTGGTCTGACAGAATGTAACTTTAATAGGGGGGAAAGAACAGCAAAATCTTCACATCACCACGTGGCTTTCTGCTCAGCCACCCACACCTGGAGGCAACTGTAGAAATGAAAGTCTGTCAAATTGCTCCTCATTTCTGCACTTGGCAGAGTGCTGCTTCCTCTCTGCTACTGGGGCTGCTAATTCTGAGTTTTCTATAAGCCTGCTCCCAAAGTGAAGGGAGGTTGTGGCCTGAGGCCTTTTCCAAGGTTAGTAGGAAACAGAAATAAAATTCCTGCTCCACTGCTGGGAGGAAGAGAGATGTGGGTTTTCCTGCAGGAAGCCCACACGCACATTGTCTTGGTTTGAAAGACAGGTGTCTGCTAAGGAAGGCAGGAGCCTCCTCTGGAATGGAAAAATGTAAACGCCCTTCCCTCTGAATTATTACAATTT
>VZTG01001425.1:424797-542774 GCA_013397845.1 Melanocharis versteri
GGAGAAAAGAGAGCCAGCAGCTCCCCAGCCCCGGCTTTCACCGGCCCAATTCTCGGGCTATCCCTTCCCCTCTCTGAGAGAAACTCCCAGATAAGGGACATCTTATCAGAGACTCTTCCCTCCTGGGCTTGGCCACCTTCCTTTGTTCTCTTAAGTACCCAGCCATTACAGTTTCTCAGCAGTTTATGGGGGAAAACTCCTTTAAGCAGGAAAAACAAAAGGGAAGAAAATCCAAACCTCAACACACATGAAGAATGGTCATGAAGTCCCATTCCCACTAGGAAGGCAGGCAGCCGTGGGGTGGCTTTTTAACTCTCCTTGAGGTGCTAGAAAAATGTCTCACTGATCCTTCCCCGTGCAGGAACCGCCCAGCCCCTCACAGGTGTGGGGACAGTGCCTGAGCGCTCTCTGGGGCCTACAGCCAACCTGCTTAGGTCACCCGAGGCCACTTGACCGCCCATCCAGGGCACCAAGGAATGCACAGCCTGCACCAGAGCGTCCTTGACTGGACACAGCAGGCACACACAGGGTGGGCAGGGCTGCACAGGCCCTCCCCTCACCATCACCGCCCTGAGCTGTGCAAACCACCCCGACACTGCGTGCGGGGCTGGGGTGTGTGGTACTGGTAAATGTGTGGGGCTCCGCGCCAGGCACAGGGCCAGGCACGAGCTGATCTGGGCCACAGCACACCAAAGGCAATAAGGTTGTCCTGTGGAGGGATGCCTTGGAACACTTACAGATCCCCTGTTATCAATGCTGACTGGGGGATGGATGTTTCAAGAGAGGCCCCGAGGAGATGGATCTGGGGCTACTGGTGGATGAGAGGCTGGACATCAACTTGCAATGTTCACCTGATGCCTAGAAAGCCAGATGTGTCCTAGGCTGCACCCACAGCACCGTTGAGGGAGGTGATTCTCCCATTCTGCTCTGCCTCGTGAGACCCCACCTGGGGCACTGCACTGATGTCTAGTGTCCCCAAAATAAGAAGGACATGGTCCTGTTGTAGTGAGTCTGGAGGCTACAAAGTTGACCAGGGGGCTGTAGCACCTCTCCTATGAGGATAGGCTGAGAGCATTGAGGTTGTTCAGCCTGGAGAAGAGAAGATTCTGGGGAGACCAGAAAGCACCATCCAGTATTTGAAGGGGGCCTATAGGAAAGACAAGGACAAGAAGTCCTTTTTAGCAGGGCCTGTTGTATTAGGACAAGAGGTAATGATTTTAAACTGATGGATGGTCGGATTAGATTAGCTATTAGTTCGAAATTTTTTACGATGAGTGTGGTAAAACCTGACTCAGCTTGCCCACTTATATGGTGGATACTATCCCTGGAAATGTCCTTTCTCACTTGTGGTGTTGATGAGGGTACACCCTGCTTGAGTACATCATGCTCAATGCAAAATCTGCTACTGAGGTCAGATTAGGCAGTACTGGTGGCACTCTTGGACAATTTTTTCCTAGGCTTTTGTAGGGATCCAGAGGTGAAAGACAGACCTTGAGTTCCCAAGAGTTCTTGGTAGACAGACAAGATCTTCACCACTTTTTCAACAGGAAACACAGAGATTTTCTGACTAAGAGATTTGACTCGACAAATGTAGATGTTGCCGTTATTATTTCTACTTCCAAACTTAGAAATAGTGTCAATTTGCAGCATGTATTTTTCAAGGCAAGATGTTATGAAATGACTTAAGCGATTCACACGTTTAGCTTAATGTAAAGCAGTACTTAGTTAAATGTTTGAAATGTACTGCAGTTAAGGTCTTCCAGAAACAATTTTAAGGCTTGTAGATATGATAAAATGGATAGCACGGGACTCTCAGTTTGCGACCTTCCAACTCCAAACAAAGGAGGAGTGTGAGAGGCTGTGTCAGACTGGGGAGCAATGAACTGTCTGATTTGTTTTGTTAGCCAGGTCGCCTAGGTCTCATTAGCTGCAGTCTAGGGCTATAAAAAGCCTGGGTGTCTTTTTGAGCCAAAAAGACGTAAGTCTGTGAGAGAGTACTCCAGCTGGGGGCATGACATACCAAAATGTAACAGCATTACAATGTACTCAGCATTATTTTCCATCCTCTTGTTGTGTTTCCTAATATTTTCTTTGGTTGGGTGAGTGCTATTTGTGAAATTCAGCACAATGATTTTCAGATTATAGCTGTACTGGACAATGCAATAGGTACCCAGAGCTGCTTGGTCTACTGTTTCTAATAAGCTGTATATAACTGCACCAGAAGAGGATTTGTAACCCAGGCATAATTATTGGGAATAGGTTTTGCACCATCAGGTTCTTCTTGCACTGTAGCCAGTAGACTTTTTTTGATACTATTTTCACTACATTATTTCCTCCATTTTGCATTTTATTGCTTTTACCACCACTATTTTCATCTGATGATCTCTTCTTTAGTTGTCAGCTTCCCTTATGAGGCTTGTTACCCTGTTTCAGCCTTGCTGGACTAGAAGAACCTTGTTTACATTCTATTGTTGGCACTTTGGTATTGCCACTCGTGACCAGTGACAGGACTCAAGGGAATGGCATGAAGCTGAGTCAAGGCAGGTTTAGAGTGAATATCAGGAAAAGTTTCTTCCCCAGAGGGTGGTTAGGCACTGGAACAGGCTCCCCACAGAAGTGGTCACAGCACTAAGCCCTGACAGAGTTCGAGAAGCATTTGCACAACACCCAGTCACATAGTGTGATTGCTGGAGTGTCCTTGGGAGGATCAGGCATTGATTGAAGTCTATGATCCTGATCGGTGCCTTCCAATTCAGCATATTCTATGATTCTGTGATCCTATAATGAGGTCAATATGTTAATACAAGTCCTTCGGTATCCTCAGACGCAGGAGGATATGAATGCAGAATGGACAGAAGGGATTGGTTGCATTACCACGCCTTGACTTCCACAGGGTTGGGGAACCACATCTGAAATGGTTAGTCCAGAAGAGTTTTTAGTCCATGTATGTCTCTCTATCACAGACCACAAGGCACACACCCTGTACTGAATTTAGATCTTGCAACAGTACAAAATCAATATCACATTCAAGTGCCTTGGTCTATATAATTTTTTTGATGTGACTTATCTCCAATATTTGAAAGACTGAAGGGAAAAGAATAAACATGCCAGATTTTATAAAAAAGGGGAAAGTAGTTCTTTCCTGACCATTTCAGGCAGCTAGAAGCAGCCTCAAATGAATGTCATGATATAAATGTACAGTATTAAACAAAGGTGATCAAGGAATTGAATTCTTTCTCTTCTCTCTGTTCTCCTCACAGTCAGCATACCAACAACGTAACTACATAAGGATTCGCTGACAAAGCTTGAAGTTATTCTGCTGTTTTCCAAAATGAGTATGTATGTATGTATATATGTATGTATGTATCTATCCGTCTATCTATCTATCACCTATCTACATATTTATTTTTCCTCTTTTGGCTTTTTTTTTTTCAATCTCTGCTAGAACAATGACCAGTAATTGTAATGCAGATGACAGGAAATAAAAAGGCGAATGGGTTTTGATTTTGTTTTCAGCCATTTGGGGAGGATGTCACAGAAATTCCTTGACTTTTACTGAATTTTTTATTTAACTGGGTAACTATTTTCTTTTAGATTTCACAACATCGGTGCTGTCATGTAGTGTCTGAAATCTTCACTCACTCTTGTATCTCCTATGTTAGACCATTTACTGTTTATGTGACGTTTAAAAGATTATTTATTACAGATGGTCTTATTTATTCACATGTCAAGCAGCAGGGGAATGCTTTACATTAGAAACCAAATCTTCTGATTAGTTTAGAGTTTATGGTGCAACTCATAATACAATATAATTATTAAGTTGCCATTTAGATTTATTTCCTGAAGTTGGACAATGATAGCTATCTAAACCTTGCTTCAGTAGGTTGAAGTGCATCCTAGAAACAGTTGCATAAACCGTTTTGCTAATAATTTTTCTTGAACTGCAATTTCCCTTATTTCTTTTATTTTTAAAAGATAAAGGATTTACAAGTTGGAAAACATGGATCTTGCAAGTTTGTGGAAATTTAACCTGACCAATAAACACTTTTGCTTGCATCATATTCAGCGATTATCGTGATGTTAAGGAATGCTTTAAATCTTGTTGCCAAGATAAAATAATAAGAATTATACTTATTTGCAGCAGATTTGATGTTGGCCTATTGTGTAATGATGAAATCTTAGCATAAAAGCCTCAGTAATGACACTGCTCCAGAAATACTGCAAAAAAGGAAAGAATCTCATTAACTTCAGTGAGGTTTCGATTAGGATTTGTGTCCATTCCAGTCTTTAGAAATAAACATAAAACCATCAGTAACAACCTCTGGACTACTGATCCATGGCAGTAGAAGTAATATTTTGGAGAAAAATTCAGGAGATGACTTGGTTGCAACTATTACAATGTATTTCTGTAGAAGATGTATTTAATAAAGAAATAAACTCATTTACTCATTTTTTCATATTAACATCCCTGGTTTTCAGAAGGTGTGCAGAGTTTTAGGTTGGACCCAGGATATGTGACAGCTAAAAGTTGCTTGCATTGCAGAACACTGATCTGCACTGTAATTTTGAGATATTAATTCTGAGGCCCAATTCCAGATGTTTTTGAAGTATGTAGGAGGGAAGGATTTCAAAGTTATCTTTGTAATGATTCTGGTAAAAGAAGATGACATGGCAGTAAAAATGAAAATTTCTGTTTTTCTGATAGTCAGAAATTAACTAATACTTTGAATAAAATTTTAGATAAAAAAGGAGATAAGAATTCTGCACTCTCCCTCTCTGAGCAGTTCCCTTCATTACGAGGATAAAACCACCATGTAAGAACACAGAATCAGAACTAAAGGTTAACTTAAAGTGAGGACAGCCTCAGAGATTCAGTCTCTTGATTACAAAAATCTAACTTATTCAAAGATGAGACATAGCAGAGCTGAGTCTTATTTGTAGCAATCATGATGACCCAGTCAGTAAATGGCCATATTTCCTCCTTTCTTGATTTTTGCAAAGGATAAGATTTTTTTGTCAGTACAGCATCATCTGGTTCTGGATAACATCAGGTATATGCAAGAACTTTATACATCTCTGTTCTGCAGAGATCTGCAACTACCGCAGGGACACCTAGGACCCAACTCCGAGCTGGAAGCAGACAGAACATAATTACAGCACTGGGTTAATGTGAACCCACTCTAGCATGTTTGTCTGATGCTGCTGAAAGTCAGCGCTGGTTAGCTGTGGAGCAGCAGTGCCCTAGGGTACTTGGACTGAGCTAGCGTAACTGGTGCTACACTTTACCTTAGGTTATACCAGTGTGGATCCATGGCAGTTCTGTATTTCACTGCTGAGGATGGAGATTCCTGAAATCCACAAGGCTGTGGTCTGAGGATGCTATCCCTTACAGCCTCTCAAAATCTTTTTAACCTTAAAAGACAGAAAAGGAGACAGCTAGATTATTTGGAAAGTAGAAGAAAGCTTTGTTTCAATGAGAGTCTTTTTCCCTTAAACTGTGGATGATTGAATTTGTCTAAGGAAATCTTTCTTAGATTTGTAACCCAGGCATAATTATTGGGAATAGGTTTTGCACCATCAGGTTCTCCTTTGCACCGTATAATCTTTAGTAATCACCATATAATCCATAATCTTTCAAATGTGACACGTAATGCCTATCCATTTTGGGAAAAAGAACACACAGTATGGTTCTGTGGCTGGACCTGATGATTCTGCTGTCATTAAAATCTGGTTCTGTTTCTAAAAGCAAAGAAAGATAAGCGGATGAAGGGGGCAGAAAGGAGCATAGAAATAGCAAACATGGACTCTTGAGTTTCTGACTCTCAGAGAAACAAAGCTGCAGTCACTACAAAACTTGGCAAACTCAGTAGTTCACTCAACACAGCTTTTATCTTCCTCTGAAGACACTGGACAACGCCAGTGGTTCGTAAGACAGTTCTGGACTATCTAAATTGGACTTTTCTGAGGCAAATGGCTAAAAAAATGAGACATAGCAAAGGGAAAAAAGGTTTGAAGGAGGTGGTAGTCAAGAGAGGTGTAGGCAGGGGAAACATAGCAACAGGAAAGAAAAAGTCACATCTAAGTTGAGGTCTAGGGCTTTTCTGTCAATGATGGAAGTTGTAATGCCCAGAGGTCCCTCTTCTGGGTCTTTGAAGGTTGTTTAAGGAAGTTATGTGTTCTGGCACTTTCAGTTATTCTTTGATCCCAAAGACTCTGCTTTTGGAAGGTTTTTAAAGAGATATGGTTTGAATAGTCAGTATTTTCATCCATCGTTAATTACTTCCAGTGCTTCCTTTTGGGCTTACTTATTTCTAGTTCAATTCTCACATATTTTTCCTAGTCCATTTTGATGCAACTCCTCGGTAGCATGGTCAGACCAGTATACTAGATTAATTCAGTCTTTCTCACTCTTACTGGAATTTATAAACAGTGTCCTGTAACCCTAGTTAGGTTCTTATGGGATCTGACTGAAGTTCACATGTAATCAACCAGCACTGCTGGTTTTCAAAAACAAGGAGTTTATTTGTGAGTGTTATTTTGTATCCTGAGACTCTCTTGTCTCTAACGACCAATGTTATGCCTGCCTGACATCTTCTTGGACAAAACAAGATTCTTGGTGCTTTCTTTCTTTGAAGATGTGAGCAGCGTATTGCCTAAACTCTAGTAGCATATGCTTGTCTGGGCTGAAAACCCAAAAACCTTGATGAGGATGTGTTGCTTGTTAGTGACCTTGTTTTCTACCATGGTGAACCTCAAGCATACCCATCTTATTTGATGTGCAGACTCTGTTCAGCTGTAGTGTCTTTGTTCATCATGTCTCTTGTTCAATAGCCATATCCACCTCATTCCAGAGTGAACAGTTTTGTTCAAATTGCAGGCCATACCAGCATTGTTAAAGGTTATTTGTCAGAGGTTTTAATCTGTGTCCTAGAGCTTTGGACTTTGATCCTAGTGGCAGTCTGGTTTGTGTTACTGACCCAGTTTGTTTTCGTTTCTCCTCTGAATTTGTCCATATGAGAATTTTGTCCTTCAGTTTTACATCACCCCCAAACTCTTCAATCAGTTGGCCTTCTTTCAGCACTCTGTTTAAGCAGACATATTTAATGTTTTTTTTTTTAATGTGTCATTACTCTTTCCACTTTTTAAGCTTTGTCTCATAGTTAGCTTTCTCTGCCAGAAATAAGTAAAAGTCGATGAACACAAGTTCTTTAGAGGAGTCTGGACTCTGAAGCCTGTCTTTTGCTGGATCTCTCTGCTGGCAGATACAGAATGAAACACTATAAATGCTTTACAAAATTTCTCATTTTGAGGACGCTTTAAATTTGTGGTGATCATAATGAGAGGAGAGAGGAGCTGGAGGTGTGTTTAATTTAGAAATGCTCAGTTATCTATCAGTGATTGCCAGGAATCTTTATTCTGTATTCTGTGTCTGTACCTAAGGATAAAAAGAGCTTCTCTTTGCGTGTTCCAGGCTGGAGTGCAATGTAGAGACATGGGGGTAGCTTTGCCTGTGTTAGCTCAGGTCCTGAAAGAGACCAGGTTTTGGGTTAATTAATTTTTTTGTTGATTTGTACAGAAGAAAATAATCTCATATATTTTTTTCCCACTCACTGGTGTCCTTAAATACTACAGTTAACAGAGAGCACAGGGTAATTTTAACAGAGGAAAATAAGACAACAAAGAGAAGATAATGTGGGTTTGTTGTGAATGACTCACGACAAGTTAAATTATGTGTTTGGTGGTTATTTTAATAAAGGAAAGAAATGCAGTGCCCATACTGTTTTATTTTTTCTTGTGTGAAGTTTTCCTCTGAAAAGCTCAGGTATGTGGTGGAGCTATAGCTGCCATAGTGAGACTCTAGTCTGTTCTGACTAAAGTAAGTTTAGACTAATATGACCAGTAATTGCTATTTATTCATTGCCAAGATGTGCTGATGTATGAGGAGTCTATGCTCATGGGGGTTTAAATGTTTCTTAGAGTCTTCATTATTACCTTTTCATAGAAGTGGTCTGAAGAGAGTCATGAATGCTTTGTAGAACACAGTTAAAAAATACTGTACGAAAGAAACAGACTGAAGTCAATCGAGTGAAGTTTTAAATGCAAACATAGCATGTTTCATGTACAAAAAAATGAATATAGAATGAGGGAAATCTTTTGAAACATGTAGAACCCATAGAGAAGTACCTAGGGATTATAGTGGATGGTGATTTGAATTGGTAAACAGTGCAGTACTAGCGAGAAAAATAGCTACTCTTGTACTTCATTGAACTATCAAGAGTATTACTTGTGAGGCAAGTGTTCCTAGCTTGCTGTAGTCAACACATGATTTATAATCCTGTGTTCAATTCTGGGCAACATGTTTTAAAAGAGACCCAGACAAGCTGGAGAGAGAGATCAAAGGAGAGCAGCTAATGTAATAGATGTCTTGGAAATGAAGACCCGTGTGGAAAAGAAGTGAGAATATGTAATGCAGAGATGACTGATGGGAGCATGGGACCTGACTATCTCACATCAAAACAGTCTTACAAGGAGAAACACCATAATTGTTCATCTTAATCCACGAGGATGGTAGAAGTAATTATGGATGGAGCAGGAATGAAAATATAAATTGAGCAGGGAGGGTTTGTTAGAGGGATGGAACAAAAAAGACAGCTGCCAAGGGAGGGTATGAAACTGCTGTTGTGGGATGCATTTCCAGCTAGAGTAACTGTCCATTCATCAAGGACAGCTTCTGGGCTTAAAACTATTCCTCCGAAGATGCAGGTGGCTGAGTTACACAGTTCTCAATTCCTTCCAGATCCTAAAACTGACTTGGCTTTCCCCTTTTTATCTGTCATCTTCCATCCTTACCTCTCCTTTCAGCCTCAGTCATGGCTCCAGCTGTTTTGTATCAGTGAAACACTTGATTATTTGAGTGACTTAAGTTCAAGGAGTGGCGTTAGTAAAGGTCCTGGAACTACTCCTTACTTAAGACCTGTGTACCTGGATCTGCTTAGAGATGTTGAGAGGCACCTGTAGAATCTTTTATGTGCCTCAGGCAGTGAACTATGAAACTGCAGTCAGAAGCAACATGGTTGGCATGATGTAGTGTCTTTTGGCTATGAGCCTCATAGCCAGTCTGATTAGTATCAGGCCCATGATATGCTGAGGAGATGTCTGGTTTGAGGGTCCAAGTATGGTTTCTGCACAGCTTTGCTCCATTCTGTGAGTACATGCTAGCACATGTGGCTCCAACTTTGAGCTCTCTGCCTCACTCTCTGTTGTACCATGTGAACATAATCCTCATTTTCCTGAATCGACTGAGAATTCAGTGCCTAACTGTGTGCAGAATCTCCCTGTGCAGAAGCTGTTCTCCCATCTGTTACAGCCTGGTCTTGAAGGACCAGGGCTCCCAGTTGTTCATAACAAGTTATAGCCACCACACTATAGGGCTTGCTGATATGCAGTTATCCAAGTCTGCAGAGCTGCTCTATTAGACTATTTACAAAATATAACCCAAAAAGTAAAAGCTGCAGGCTCAGGAATTGGATTTCTGCAGGACCGTAATCTGTATGGAACTTGTCCTTTTGAAAATATCTAAAATACTGATAGATTAATCCTAGCATCAGCTCAGTCAACCAGGGAGGAATTTTATCCCAAGTCTCCCAAGTGGAGACAGTGTGATGAAATGTTTTAAGGAATTGCCAGCTCTCCAGACAGTATTTTGGCTCCCGCACCTTGCATTTTTCCGGCAAACCTTCTGAACACTAGGATAAAAGGAAAATATGTAATAGGAAAAAAACCTGGGGGACAAATGATCATCCGATGTAAATCAGCACTGTGGAGGAACAATACTGGTGTTCCCTGTTCAGTATCTTGCTCTTTCTTGGCAGTGTCCTACAGAAATATGTTGTTTTTCCCTTTTATGAGACTAAAATTTTCTTTATCAGCATACCCTAGCCTATGTTTCTGACTTTTATCTAATTTTAATGGAACTGTAAAAGTGGAGGTTTTTTTCAGATTAAACTTGACCAACAGGAGCAGAGTGCAGGAAACACAAGGAAATCTCAAGGTATCTGAAAAAGTCAATTTGATGATTTTTGAGATAAAAGAGCACAAACAATAATAAAAGTTGAAGACGTTTTATGAGCACTTTTCACTGACATTACAACTTCAAAGCATTTAGTGGCATTTTATTATTTAAATTTCCAGGTCAGTGGTCAGGAAGGGTGAATTATATATGAAATATCAAAAAAGGAAAGGAAGGGATTATAATAAAACATTCAAAGCCATTCATGTGCATGTGCAGACATATTTAAATTTACCCAAGTTTTGAGTGTTTTTTGGCCTACTCAGACAATTTGTCAATGCCAGCACTGGTGTAGTCTAAACATCATAAATTGTCTTCTCTTCAGCTGCATTAAAGTCACTTGACTACAGCTTTAACCTGTGTTTTTTTGCTGCCAGTAATACTTTAGTTTCCTTTGCTGGGTTTCACATATGCATTCAGAGATATGTTCTTTTGCCAGACAATTCTAAGTATGTGGATTTCCTAAGGGAAAGGCAGATTTTACATTTGATTCCCTTTTCCCACTGACAGTATGGCAAATGCAAATAATTACTGGTATTACTGCTACCCTTTCTTTTTCTTGATTGCCAGGCTATCATCAGAGACAAGATACAGAGCAGGACGAACTTTTGGCTAAAATCATGGCTGTTGTTTTGTTCAGAAAAAAATTAAAGGAGGGTAAGGTGCCTGGGAGAAATGGTCATCCTGCACTGGGCAGTAAATTTCTACTTGCCTGTGTAAATTGAGGCTCTCCTTACTGTTCTCAGAATTTGGCACATGTGGACTGCTGTGAGTCTTTGCAGATGGCTTTTGTCACTGGGTGTGCTTCACACATCTAGCAGCTCTCTTTGCCCTGGGAAGAAGCATGTTGTTGGGCACTTTTTTAAAAATTTCATCAGAGTGTCAGCTTCTGTGGGAACAGTAACAACATGGGATCTACTCTCATCACCTCCCTTTTGCTCTGTGATGTGCTGACTTGTGCTGTAACCAGGCTGATCATGAGGTGGAGTGCCAGATATTCGTCTTCCCCTATTGCCGTGGAAAAGCTGCTCAGCCCAGTTGTGCAATATGAGGCATGGTCTGCTCATAAGTTTGATTTTTGGTTTAATCCTGTGTTGCTACTGTTTCTTGATGTCCCTTGCCAACTTGGCATTTCCTAGTAAAGGTTTTGAACCAGCTTTTGACCTCAGCGCTCTTGTTGGTGGATTCCCATGTGAAGCCTAAAGCAGCACATTGCTGTAGCTGAAAGGTGCTCATGATCTGCAGTTGCTGGAATCGCTTTATTGTGGCCATGAGAACACAGGTGATAATTTGGACAGTTTCACACTTAGCTCCAAAGATGATCTGTTCACAGAGCCTGACTTTGTGGTAGGCCACAAGGGTATTTTACCTTTTCCATGCTTTAAATCCTGAGCTTTGTTGTTCTGTACTTCAGGCCCAGGAAGCTCGGGATGGGCTTGTGGTTACCTGTTTGGGAGATATGCTGCTGTGTTCTCATATATGAAGCTGAGACAGATGCCTGAAACCTTAGATTTTTAAGGATCTTTTCTTAGAAAAGCCTTATTTGTTTCAAGCCATTGTATTAGATGCAGTGGGAAAAATCCTATTGTACACACTGACACAGGCATCACAAAATCTTTTGTAGCTGGCTTAAACCAAGCAGTTTTAGCTGCAACCTTTACTCTGTGAAGAAAGTTATCCATACAGAAATGAAATGCTAAGAATAACCGTATGTGGGGTTTTATTTTTCATTGTAGTCACTGGCTGGTGAAACTGATATGTGCTTCCTAAGAAACATTTTATTCATTTTCTGGTTGCATTTTTGTCAGCATCCCAGTTCAGCTTGGAGATTTTGTACTGATGGTAATTAGTTTCAGCTCATACTTAATGGCAGGCATTGCTCCAAATCAGTGAAAGTAAGCAGAAGTGTAGCAGCATTTTTAAAAGGATGCAGTATTTTTGCTTTTAGAAGGCCATAAACCGAAACACAAACACAAAAACACAGCAAGGCATCAAATGGGTAAATTCAATACAGTAAATACAACAGGAATAATACTGCAGTTTTCAATCTCAACTAGCTTACTGCTAAGGATTATGTCTTTCCAGGGTAAAAAAAATCCTGCCGTAATAGGGACTGTAGCTGACAGCTTGAAGTATTTGCAGTGAGAACTGAGAGGAACTCTGGATGTTAATAGAAGCTTTTACTGATAATGGCTTGAAGTTCATGAGTGCTAGAAGTATGTTATTTCTGGTGTAAGGTTATAAAGAACATAATATGGTATTCATTAAACCGTGAAGCCAAAAATAACATCTGTCTCTCATGAATAAGGGATAAGGTCTCCTTTTAGATCTCTTCATATTTGAAAACAGTATTTTGCTAGAAAATTAGTTTTTGTACCTTTCCAAATAAGCAACAACATTAAATATCATAGTAATGCGATCACACCATTTTAGCACAATATGGTAGAAATATACAAATGTTGGTTGAACTTGGTTATAACTTTTCACACCGTAGGCGTGATTCCACTGCCCAAGCAAGCCTTTATTTGGTTTTTTCAGTGGGTCACATGGGTATTTGCCACATTACCTGAGAGGGAGCTGGATGTTTTAGTCACTGATCTCTTTTTGTGCTGTGCAACAGGGTTCATCGATGGGGACATCAGGTTCAGGCTGCCACTGTAACAACCTGAGTCTGTACAGAACTGAATGTCTCCTGGGAGGTTCTCAACAGCTTTAGGGTCCCATGGTGTAGTGCCTGGTAGCTTTTCACTATCACTAGTAGTTGTTTATCTAATTAATGGATTTCAGTTTTCTGGAAATTATTTATGAATTAATTTAGAATTCAACAATTTTTTCCATATAGAAAAAGAAGTATTTTAGAAAAAAGATTGAAATGCTGCAGTCTGGCATCTTTAAGGAAAAAAATTCAGCAGTCAGGTGTATTTCTTTCAGTAATGTGCATGGATTCATTGCTACCGAAACCCCCTCTAAGGTAGCTTTGTCTGCTCTTGGAAATGAAACGCGTCATATGAAAGACACTTGCTTGTTTTGCTAGATAAAAGTAGAAGGTTTTTTCTCAAGGTGTTGGGGGTTTTGGTTTACTCATCTCTCCTGAGTCAATTATTCAGTCTGATCTACTCACTGTCACAATTGCTGCACTCTGGGAAAGGCAGGTGCACACATCTGCACTGAATCCCTGCTGCAGTAACACGCCACAGAGATGAGTGAATTTTGCCCTTGCAGAAGCAGGCATCACGTCGTCATGTTTTCATAACTAAGGTTTTCTTTCTCTAAAGTGTTCTAAGTTAGTTTTTACAGGGTGTCTGTAGCCATTTCCAAGACCAGATTGAAAGCAAGTGAAAGCAAATGAAAGCAAGCTCTGTAAGGTGAATGTGTAACTGGAAACACCCTCTGGAAAATGACGGATCTTGTGTGCAGGTTGGGTGCTGGGTACCCTCAGATGGGCAGCTTGCAGGCAGTACATAGGCTGACTGTAGATCTGTGTTTGGATGCAATTTAGAGACCCTGCAGTATCCTCCTGTTCCCCAACTGATCTTTAAAAGTGGGTGTAGAGGCATTGACTGTGGCTTGTGCAGTGCCTGGTCTGCTGAGTGCGTGTGAAACAATGTGCAATAAAATTGATGGATAGCAAATGTCATATTGCATTATAAATATGAATTTTTCATGGTTCAGGGCAAAAATGCATAAATCAATAGTAAACACATTTTCTGTTTGGAACACCTGTTACAATTAATTCTGGATAATCAGTTATATTTTTTTAATGAAAACCAACAGCAACATGGACTTTACTTATCTTCAGCCTGATTTTAATTTTAATATCACACAAATCCTTTTGGTTTTGATTAAGGGCTTGCAAGATCTCTGACAGGTCCATAACTTAGGTCAGAGATTTTGGCTGACACAGGAAAAAGACAGCTGTTAAGTAACAGGTTATCTTGATTCATTAGTCTGTTTTTTATTTCCTATTATTTTTCCCCAACAGGAGTTTAATTAGCCAAGGGTGGCTTGAATAAAAGTGTTGCAAAATAATATTATGAGTGGTTAGTAATTCTGTAATCTCAGTGTGCCTTTGGTAATAAAATATTCTAATTTAATAACGCCTAGCCAAAATGGAGCATTGGAGCCACATGCTAGTATTATTTAATCTTACACGTGTAGCTTTGTTCAGCACAAGTCTCAAATGTGGCTGGAAGTAGTCAAAGTTTTCTCATTTATATGCATAACTCAAATAAAATAAGTTCAGATATTTGCACCAATGGGAAGTCTCTGAGGGCAACGTCAACCTGTCAGGGTTTGGGTTCACATTCCTGTCTTTTAGTCATTGTCCCAAAGGGCAGAATTTGCTGTCCTGATGCAGGCGGCTAGGGATGCCTGCCTGGCACAGGGAAAGGATAGGAATCCTTTCTTGAGACACTAAGCAAGGGATTGACCAGAGAACCTGAGAATATGGGAAACCTTTCATCCTACTCTGTCTCTCAAAGAGGCTTAGGCAGCTAATTCTGAAGGAAGGTGCTCCTGTTTCTTCTTAGCATTGACAGGCATGAATCCTTTTCTGCAAGTAGGTGGGAGGCCAGGACTTTCTCACATAAAGTGCAGCTGGAATAGAAGGAGGGGAAGGAACGTGTGGTACATTTGCAGTTCTGGCCAACAGCTCAGTCAGCAGAGATCTGTCTGAAATAAAGAAGCGTTACATTCAAGCTCTTGCTCCAGCGATTATTTAATTATCTATGCAAAAATAGGTAATTAAATAGCTTTAGTCTGATGGTCTTTCAGTTCAGCAAACCATCCCAAATCAGGTATTTGCAGAATTCTCACTTGTTTCATATCACAACCTCTTCAACAGGAGAGGCAGCATTCCTTGAAATGCTCAATAGCCTGGTAGTTAAAGCATTTTCTTGGAAGTCATCTTCAGATCTCTGCTCCAATTTCTACCTTACATGGCCTTGAATTTGGGTCGTTTACATCCCTATATTTCAGTGATAGAGCGTTTTGGTCTACTGTAAATCTTTAGGCTTCCAAGAAAAAGTAAGAAGGTGGTTCTGGCATGAAGTCTGCCATTTTGGGAATGGTGAACTGTGCTTACAGGAATCTTTCTTCCTTATAATGCAGAGAGCACTTCACGAAATCTTAACCCATGGTTTAAGCCTGGGGCAGGAGCTGAGCTGAACAGTACAGGTCATGATCTCTACAGCTTTGTGGCCAGCAGCAAAAATGAATTTACCGAAGAGATATTTTGGTGAAAAGTTTAAGGTTAAGCATACAGAGGCCAGTACAGACATGCATCTCTCCTGCGCTCAGGCATGGTAGTTGATACGGCTTGTGTCCTGGAACAGTATTAGTTGCAGCAGCATGCTCTGTCTTTGAGCCAAAAGCAGATACTTTTACAGGGTAAACAGAGGACTGAAGGCCTAAATTTTCATGTAGGTATCCATTTCTAAGCCATTTGAGTGTGAACATTAATGTATTGTATTGTTGTGTGTTCCATGGTTCTGACACATTTCTTAGAGGACGTTAGAGTATGGTTTCGTGTTATTAAGCTTCAAGATCTAGAATCCCTAGTCAGTCAGTAGAATTTTATTTTGTTACGTGCTGCAGAAGAAGGAAAAAACCTCTCTGTACCAAAGAAACCTGAAATTTAAATATAGATTGAAAACAAAGAACTAGCTGGTAATTATGGTCCTAGAACATCAGTTACCCTAAGCCCTATTATGATCAAACTTTTGGCAGAATATGTAGAATATACAGTGAATTGAAGTAGGAAAAATGGGTTATTTGGCTGGTGCTTACAGTCTGTGTGAGATGTACTACTGGGGAAATCCCAGAGATGTTAGAAATGTTAACAAACCATGCTGGCCGACAATATGGGCAATTTGGAGATGGACACTGATGTCTTGATAGTGAAGGAGGTGGTACTTTAAGGATACTTAAGGATACTTTCGGTTTTGATCTCTCTTATTCTTGTTCCATTTGCCTCAATACTAAACTAGTAAAAACAAATAAAATCAGAAGTAGTTGTATAATATCTAAAGTGACTGTACAATAGATATTAAGTTACTACATTAGTACATAACTTTTGAGACTTAAGATACGATGCATTAAACTCAGCACATTGTGCAAGGAGTGAATAATGTAAAGTATATTACTTGCCTTGCTCCCAAAGGGAGTAGAAATCCCAGATCTGGAAGAAAGGGCCTGTGCTTCCCACCACTTTATTAATACTTTAAATCACAGTCCTCTGCTCTAATCCATATCAGCTGTGCTCTGAACAGGCAAAGATTCTGTCCCTCTGATAAGGCTCATGGCTGTAACCTGTAATCTGACTTACATGGAAAGAAGTTCTCACTGCGTGTTTTAGGTTTCATTTCACTCTGACACCTGGAAATCTTTTCATGGAAATCAAAGAATAATTTCCTAGGAGAATGATGTGTTGAAAAGCACCCAGAAGAAAATGTCAGCATTAACTTCATATTTTCTTGGATTTC
This sequence comes from Melanocharis versteri, assembly GCA_013397845.1. Classification (NCBI taxonomy): domain Eukaryota; kingdom Metazoa; phylum Chordata; class Aves; order Passeriformes; family Melanocharitidae; genus Melanocharis; species Melanocharis versteri. The sequence goes on from VZTG01001425.1 coordinate 441,349, forward strand.
TCTGGTTGTCACAGATTTAGCATTAGCCAGGATCGCTTTTGTGTTGAATATGACAGGAAAATTACTTTTATTCTTGGTATCAAAATGTGGCATTACACAATGTTCAGCTATGCTTATACTGTATGGTTTGGTTTTTATTTAAAATTTAATTTAATTAAGATGGGTCAATTGCAGTAGCTAATACAGAGTTGAAGTTCCACAGAAAAAGGTTCCTGAAATACAGGATCCTGCTTTCAATCTACCTCAAGACTGGTTTTTCATGTTGTTTTCAAAACTTGAACTAGCAACGGTTTTTGAGAGAAAAATAGTCAATGCAGTGTATTTTCCTTTTAATTAAATGAAATTTGTATACATGCACAATGTGTATTCCAGATTATTTAAATTTTACAGCACTAAAATCTGATAAGATGCCAGAAAAAGTTAATTGTGGAAAAGATACATTCCTAGAAAACGCATGGTACTGTACACAAACCCATTTCTTGTCCTTATCTAGCACAAATTAAATAGATTCCACAGGGTGAAACCAGAGTATTTTATGACAAGGCTGCAGCAAAAAGACACAAAACCAAGACTAGGCTGAGAAAAGGAAATAGGAATTAAAAAGCACTTACAATTACCGTACTCTGCTTGTACAAGCAACTGTGGGGTGACATCAAAATGCCTGTCAGGCATTAAAGAGGCTTCCCAACAACTTCGTGAAGTTGCCTATCACATTCATTTCACAGATGGATTAGAGTGAGAAAGCATGAAATTTAAATGTCATGGTCCCATGAAGAATCACTGGCAGAGCTGAGAACAGAATCTTTCCCCAGCAACTGCTTCTTAGTATTGACAAGAGCAACCGTTTTAAAATAAAACCTTCGACCTAGGCTTACAAAATCATAACTTTTCAAATAAAATCCCTCAAAAAATTGAGATTAAATCCTTCATGCTTCTATAATTAAAAAATTAATTTGTTTACATGTCCAGAAAAATGAAGAGAAGGTAGTATTAGTTGTAAAAAAAGCAAGATTTCTAAGAAAGTATAAGAAGCTGTTTCTTTTGAAGCCATTCCTAACATTTATACTAGAATCTCTGGTTTCATTGAAAAGACCAACTTTTCCCCGTAAACTTTGTTGTTGGTACATCTGAATTTGTACAAAGGAAAACATGGGACATAGAAGGTCAGCCTACCCTTGGATTCAGAGAATACCAGCAAACCCACAGACTTGGTATGGTGCCAATGTAAACAGACTTACACCAAATATCCTATCAGGCATGATCATAACAAGTTGTTCCCTGAACAGAGATATTGAGGATATCTATGGGTTCCTGATCTGTCATCCATAAAATGCAGGCTCTCCTGCAGGAGCCCTGGTTTCCTCTTCCTGCCACATTGTCTCTCTCCTTGTGTGCTTTGTACAACTGTCACGCCCTCAGATCCGCCCAGCTCCCCACTCTCTCCTCCTTTAATACCCACAGCTCTGGCCCTTCACTTCTTTGAGCCCCACAACCTGTCAGGTCCTCATCACAACCAAATGTCCTCAGGACCCTCTCCCATCTCCACCTTCATGGCCTGAGAGCACTGTCACTGATGGGTCAGGGACCTCGTGTGCTGCCTGAGGGGCTTGTGCCTGGTTAGTGGCCCAGCCCACCCTGCTCGATAGGACTGAGTGGATAAGGAATGAGAGCACCTTGTCTTACCATCAGCAGAGGCAGTAGTAGCAAATTTCTCTTTTTTTCTCTCTGAATGGCAGATGCCGAACTTTCTGTTAAATTCAGCTGAAATTGTTAGAGGGATTTGAGTACTGTTAGGGGGGATCTGGGAGATGCATAGTGTCATATTCATACAGATATAATGCCAACATAAACATAATTTTCCTATGGATAAAATTAAGCACCATATTATGAGCTATGTTATTCAGACACCTAGTTGATTAGTAGTATAAACTGCTTGAATAAATAATAAAAATAAGAACAATCAAAATCTACTGAACTTGTGATAATGGTGGGATATGAAATAGAAATGGCAGGAGTAAATGCGACCATGCCAAAACAATCGAATGTCCTTCATGCAAAGATCGGAGAGAGGACCCTGTCAGAGGAAATTTGAAGCCCTTTGTGATGCTGTGGACAGGGAAACATAGGTATGCATTTTCTGTCCAATAATTCGATGTTTGCAATATAGCAGAAGTATAATGGACTTCTGTAGAAAAGCACCCTCTTCTCTTTGGGGTCTCATAGAAGTTTCAGAAATCCAGGAGAAAACTCCCAATCACCTCAGCAGGCTTTGAAAAAGTACAGAAAACCTCCTCTTACCTTTCTATGCATTGATGTTGGCATTCCCAGAGATTTTGCTGCAATGACAAACTGGATGGAGAAGGAGCTAATGCTATAATGAATACTAAGCCCCACTAGTGCTATTTTTAAAGGATGACTCTGCTGCTATGGACTTTTTCCAAGAAATTTTTGCCCATCTGCCCATAAACCAGTTTGCCCTGGCCATATTTCCATACTCCCCATAAAAGACTTTTCACATCTAGTTGAGTGTCATTAGCTGCCTTTACTACACCCAAAGTTCTGATGTTTTCTCACCTCCCACACTTGAGACAGAAGAAGATCCCATCAAAGACATTCAGAGACTTTAATGCCTCTCTTGCTTCCTTCCTTTTTATGTTCTACAATTATACAGGCAATGAAGCACAGCTGTAACTAAAAAGTAGAATAATCCTACCACCATTGCATACTGATTTGACTTCTGAGGGAAATACTTGTTTCAGGACCGTGAGATTGCAATAGGCTCCAGTGAGTTTTTTTGTGTATTTTGCTTTGGTTTCCCGTTGGGAATATTTCAGTCTGATCTTCATATAGCTCTGGCTTGCAGATTACAAGGTCACTGCTGGAAAAAGATTTAAACCTGAAAAACATGTTTAATCTATTTTGCCTATATTATGACAGAGTTTTATTTGAACTTGGCAGTTTGAACATCTTCAGGGACACAGTTGAAAACGTCTTTCTAAAGTCATTATTGTTAGTCTACAACAGCTCTCAAAAACTAGATTGCTCCAAGCTTCAGTTTGAGGCAGCTGTACATTTATTAGACAGAACTTTGGACAGCAGAAGTACTGTGTCTTAGATAGCCAGACTGATAACATTTTATACAATTCTGATACAAGTGAGATTATCTGATGTCTGCTAACGAGGCAATGAAATGCATTTCTAAGAGAGCACACAGATAAATATTACAGCCTCAGCAAAGCTGAGAAGCATTCTGAATTTTCTGTAATAGCACTAATGCATGCTGGTGGAAAGGGACAGAGCTATGAGAAATACCAAATGTGGGCCAAAGGAAGGCAGAGAGCCGGTTGTGTCAATTTTCTCTCTGTCTACTAACAGAAAAAAAAATACACTGAATGTGAAGGTTAACATTAAAGAAATTAACCATTGAAGTTAAGCTTGTTACACATTAGAAGTGAACAAGATGATGTGGCTGTGGTGATTCCTGTGTACCTGTGAGACACAGAGCAGTCAGAGGCCAAGTATTCCAATTAACCAAGTGTTCAAACACACTCAAGCTCAGTCTGTGATGCCATTAATATTTCTGGACTTAATATATACAAAATTGGCACTCTTAAGGATAATTATAGAAGGTCTGGGCTTTGTAACTTAAATAAACCTCTTCGCTTAAATAATAGGAAGAACTGTAAGCCCAGACATGATCCAGCCATGCTGCTCAAGGAGGTCTAGAGAAAGCAGGAGGCTGAAGTGTGCTGTGCTCAAACAGATCTCAGAGATGTTAGTAATGCATCAGTCTCTCCTCTGCCACCTCACCTGGTGTACACACCAGATCCTGTGCTAGCAGCAGTGGTCAGGCTGTGCAGTCAGGGGCATCTGTGTCCAGGCAATATCTGAATTTAGGGTGTCACTGCACTGCTGGCAAGAGGATAGCCCTGTCAGTAATGTTAGGTCCCTCGCCTGGCAGCTCTGTCTGTGCTGACACTGGCTGGATCCATGAAGTGTCCTTGGCTTACTGGCGAGCTAGTCCTGAGACATCAAGGACGTTCATGCGTGGTGCAGACAGCTGCATGTCTGCTCTTGGGAAGGCAGAATTTATAGTCTGGACTCAACTTTACACTGATGCTGTCACATGGCATCTGGATTGCAGCTGGTTATGGAGCAAGCTGGGAATGTGATGAACTGTTTGTGGGACTGTAGATGTGTTTCAGCTCTGCATGAGAAGATGATTTTAAGGAGTTCTTCCACAGAGAAAATAAGGACTAGAAATTTTTCCAAAAGAAAACAAGAGTGACAAATATCAGTTATCTGTTTGCTTTGTTGGCTGTGCTCCCAGAAAGTGAAATAGGTTTATGGTCTTTATGTGTTTGTTCCACGTCACCTGAACAAAAATGAAATATTATAAATTAATTGCACTGAAAAGATCTCCTTGAGGTTGGGCAAGTTTCTCCATTGCATGGAAACTCCTGGGCTCCTGACTATTAGCATTGTCTTCTGACAAATTCAGGAAACTTGCTGTACATCACATATGTCTCTGGAGCGGAAGAGAAAAACTTCCACACAGTATAAATGTTCCTAAAAAGATTGGCTAACAAAACCATAATGGTAGAATTGACTCATGGACAGTTTTTGTCTACCAGGACCCCCAGGTCCTTCTCTTCAGAGCTGCTTTCCAGCAGATTGGCCCCCAGTCTGTATGATGCCTGGAGTTATTCTTCTCCAGGTGCAGGACCCTGCATTTTCCCTTGTTGAATTTCAGAATGCTCATCTCTGTCCGCCTCTCCAGCCTGTCGAGGTCCCTCTGAAGGGCTACAGACCCCTCTGGGGTATCAGCCACTCCTTCCAACTTTGTATCGTCAGCGAACATGTCATTGACGAACAAATTAAACCAGTATTGAACCCTGGGTGATACCAATATTGACAGGCCTTTAACTAGACCATGTGCCACTGATTACACCCCTCTGGGGTCTGGCACTCAGACAGTTCTCAATCCATGTCACTGTCCACTCATCCAATCCACACTTCCTGAGTTTGCCTGTAAGGATGTTATGAGAGACAGTGCTGAAAGCCTTGCTGAAGTTGGGGTAGACAATATCCTCTGCTCTCCCCTCATCCATCCAGGTGGCTGTTTCATCGTAGAAGGCAATCAGGCAGGTCAAACAAGACTTAGCTTTAGTGAATCCATGCTGATCACTCCTGATCAGCTTCTTGTCTTCCATGGGGATAGAGATAGTCTCCAGAATGAGGTGCTCCATCACCTTTCCAGGGAGAGAAGTGAGGCCGACAGACTGGTGGTTCCCTGTGTCCCCCTTCTTGCCTATTTTGAAGACCAGGGTGACATTTGCTTTCTTCCAGTCCTCAAGCACCTCTCCTGATCTCCATGACATCTCAAACATGATCATGAGTCCTGTGGCTGTGATGTCTGCCAGCTCCCTCAGCATTTGTGGATGCATCCTGTCAGGGCCCATGGACTTGTAGATGTCAACTTTGTTTAGGTGTTCTCTGACCCAGTCCTTCACCAATGGAAAGTCTTCCTTCTTAGACTCCTTTACCATGGTCTCCTGGGTTGGAAATCACTGAAGGTTGGTCTTATCAGTGAAGACTGATGCACAGAAGTCATCCAACAACTCTGCCTTCTCTGCCCTCTGTTACTAGGGTGGCCTCTGCATTTAGTAATGAGCCCACATCATCCTTTGTTTTCCTTTTGTTACTGGTGTATTTTGTTGGTGGTGTATTTTGCCATCCTTGACATCCTTGGCCAGATTTAATTCCAGGTGTGCCTTGGCCTTTCTAGTCTTACTTCTGCTTACTCTGACAACCGCTCTATATTCACTAATTCTGTATTGCTTGATTTTGTGTATGTAAAAAATGGGTAATATTTAATAGAGAAAACAGTGTGTAATGCAGTGGTGACAATATGAAACTTCCTTTTTCATAAAATAAGAGGCTCCATTTTAAAAGGGCAGATTTGTGTCCTGGCTGAAGCTGAAGGGGGTGTCTTCTGTATCAAAAATGAGTTGCTTTGAGGGCAAGATGGCTCTTCAGCTGGGTCATTCTGCTTGTTACAAGGTGAGGGGAGAAGTGGCAGAGGACTGGAAGGTGGAAATCCATCTGCTGTTCAGAGGCTTCTTCCTGTGTCAGCTGCAGTCCTGAGCTTTTCAGGGAAGAGACATGGCAATGACAAATGTAGGAAGCTGATGTAAAACATGAGACTGGCAGGAGCTTCCAGGGAAACCAAGCTATATATTAACCTAGAGATCCTGGGCTTGGCGTGATCCTCTCCCACAGTAGAGTCTGTAGCATGGACAAAGCAGGTCTCAAACATCCACACTGGTTTTCCTGCATCCCGCTTGCCAAGTGTCCTTTAAGTATGGGTCTGAATACTCGTGGGTCCATCCAGTAAAATGGCACTGAGAAAGGGTACTAAAGGGTGGGGAGGGGTTGTCTTCCATACTGCAGCAGTCTTGAAAGTATATTTGCCTTCTGAATCTCTAGAGGTGTTAATTGTTTGAAGAAAAATAATCTTCTTTACGATCAACTGTGTTACCACGGGCTGGAAGGAAATCTTGCACTGTCATTGCAGTTGGTGCAGAAAAGTGTGGTCAGTCAGCTTTGTTTGGCTGCTGTCATTAGTTCTGGTTTTCCCATTAATTTCAGAGACTTTGCTGGCATTCCACTGACTTTAATATACTATCATGGATATGAATTCCATGTGCGCACTGTCTGGGCAGGGTTTGTTTGTTTGTTTCTGTTTTGATGGTTTGTTTGTCTTGGAGATTATTTTTGGGCAGGGCTCACCCTGTCCTCACCCTGTCCAAAGCAAAGACAAACCATAGCCTCACTGCCACAGTACAAGGACCTCATTTGAAGCTTCTTCCTCTGCCAGCACAGGCAGACAAATTATACATGAAATCTGACAGCAGAACCTTCCTCAAGTTTCTGGGTTTAGTTTAATTTAATTAATTTATTTTTTATTAGTCCAGCTTGAAAATATTAATTTCCTACCATATGCAATCAATGGAGAATTAATTTAAACCCTGTGTGTTCAGATCTGTGCAACTTGTATACATATCCTAAATCACAATATGAATCATGATATTTTCTACTTTCTCTGTGGAAAGACCCTTTAAAAATACAGCAGCATCAATTACACTGAGTGAACTTTTTTGTATGTATACAACGCTTTGAACATGCAAAACATTGAATTATTATAGGAGCTCCATTCTTTATTCCATCTTCTTGATGAGCATGGGTCCTATTTCAAACACAAACGTTCACTACACAAGGCTGTTATAACACCCAGCCTTGTCAGCAGCTCTGCATAAATAACATAGCAGTTCTTCATGCATTTGCAGCTACAGAGCTAGGAACCAGGATGAAAGTGAACCTTTCTGTTTTAGAAAGAAAGAAGTCCTTGGAAGGCCTCTTCTGGGACCTTTAACCTTGAGAATTAGGAGGGCTGCATGTAAAGTAAGTGGGCTTTGTTGTCGCTATACCAAGGCTGGGGAGCTGAGGGGGAGGTAGTGTTACTTTACTTCTCCACTTTTTTGTGCACAGGGAGTTATTCTATGGCTAGGTCTCCTGCTATTAAACCTTGCCTTTTTGTTCAGTGTCCTTTTCATATGGATATGTTTCTGTTTTCAGGAATGTGCACTTCTCTACCTTAGGCTGCAAGGCTGTAGTGGTTTCACAGTTACGGTGAAGATTGTTCTGGGAGGTATTGGAAAACACCTGAAGGACAGCAGAGTCATCAGTCATAGCCAGCATAGGGAAAGTCCTGCTTATCAAACCTGATTTCCTTTCATGACAAGGTAACCCACCTACCTAGCTGATCTAGGAAAGCCATGATACCTTTTTGGACTTTAGCAGAGCTTTTGATACTGTCTCTCACAGAATCCTTTCACCCAAACTGTCCAGCCCCCAGCTGGACAAACACATCCTGTGATGGGTGAGCAACCGGCTCATGAGTGGCCTACAAAGAGTTGTAGTGGATGGGGTGACATCAGACTGGCCACCTGTCACTGGTGGGGCTCCACAGAGCTCCATCCTCAGCCTTGAGCTCTTTTCAACACCTTCATAAATTACTTGGACACAGGACTGGAAGGGACACTGAGTAAGTTCATGAAAGATTCAAAACTGGGAGGAGCTGTTGGCTCCCTCAAAGACAACAAGACTCTGCAGAGACACCTTCACAACTTAGAGAGATGGGGAATAACCAACCATATGAAGCTCAACAAGGGGAAGAACTGGACTCTGCACTTGCGATGGGACAACCCTGGATGTACAGACAGTCTGGGGAATGAGATGATGGAAAGCATCGCCATGGAAAGGGTCCTGGGGTTCCTGGTCAATGGCAAGTTGAACATGAGCCAGCAGTGCCCTGGCAGCCAGGAGGGCCAACCCTGTCCTGGGGACATCAGCCCAGCATCACCAGCCAGGCAAGGGAGGGGGTTGTCCTGCTCTGCTCTGCACTGGGGCGGCCTCACCTGGAGTCCTGGGGGCACTTTTGAGTGCCCAGTATAAAAATAGATTTTAAACTATTAGAGAACATCCAAAGGAGGGCCACAAGCATTGTAAAGGATCTGGAAAGGAAGCTGTTGAGGAGAGGTCACTTGGTCTGTTCAGCCTGGAGGAGATGAGACTGAGGGCAGAACTCATCACAGTCTACAACACCCTCATGAGGGGAAGAGGAGCAGCAGACACTGATCTCCTCACTGGGGTGACCAGTGACAGGGCCCGAGGGAATGGCCTGAAGCTGTGTCGGGAGAGGTTTAGGCTGGATATCAGGAAAAGGTTCTTCACCCAGAGGGTGGTTGGGGATTGGAGCAGGCTCCCCAGGAAAGTAGTCACAGCTCCAAGCCTGACGGAGTTCAAGAAGCATTTGGACAATGCTCTCAGGCAGCTTCCTGGTGTGACTCTTGGGGATGGTTCTGTGCAGGGCCAGGAGCTGGACTTTGATGATCCTTGTGGGTCCTTTCCAACTCAGGATATTCTGTATTTCTGTGGTTCTGTGACTCTATGTGCTCTTTACAATAGACAGCTAATAGCTGGATATTTGAGAGCAAGATGGTTTTTAGGACTTCCAACATCACAGATTAATTGAACAATATGTTCAGCTGTTTTCTGATAGAACTGAAAACAAATCCAAAGTATTTTGTTGCTGTTGTGAATCATACTAGACTTGACTGATTTTTTTTTCTTAAATAAAAACAGGCTTATCGGTTCACTCTGTCAATGAAACACTTCCTGCCCAACAATTCCATCTGTTAAAGCAACACAGTGTGTACCATTTCTATTAGCCGTGTTGACTAAGTAAATTTTTAAGATATTCAGTCCTTTCCACTTTTGGAGAAAACAAAAAGTACCTATCACAAAACATATTATTTTTGACTATTGTTATATAATTTAGTTGTCAATGTATGTAGTCAATATTTTTTTCAGTGGAGAAAACTAATGTGTGGTGGGTTCTAAAGCCTGCCATCAAAAGGTAATAGTTCTGCTCTGTAAATGTCAAGTCTTAATTAGCTCTACATCATTTTGATTTTTGATTGTTATCGTGAAGTATTGGTTGTATTGACTTTTGGTCTTCCATCTCATTGATTGCACCTCCAGTCTCGGTATTTAAACAGATATGAGGAGCACCAGGGCCTGGGAAGGCATTTAATACAGCCAGAAGGATGTACATATTTCTGGAAATGGATGCGCGTGAAGTATGAGGATAGATTGTAAAACCCAACTGACCTTGTTCCCACTTACTGTCTCTCTCTTTCCTGTGCAAGCAGACTGTAGTAGATTAACAGAAGCCAAAAACCCAGTTATGTATCCCAATTCATTTTAATTTGTAGATAAGATCAAACACAAAACATTTCAAAACATTTTTGGTTTAGATGTCCACCATTTTTTGGCATTTAAAGAGAGGAGCAGTGACTCTGCCTGGATTAAATGGTTATTTTCTTATGCTGTTCATTACATCATAGCCTGGTGTTGTTTGTCCGCTTTCACAAGGGTTTTTCTGATGCAAAGCGCAGCCTGGTGAAATATAGGTCAAATACAGTCGGAAATGTTGAAAAGCAAACTCCTGTGTATTGTTAATTCAGATTGTGCTATGCCCTGAGCAAGCAGAGCAGGAGGCAGACAGAGACAGTTTACTGCCCAAAAATTTGCGATGGGGAGACAAACAAGCAGAAAAGCAAAACACCACATTGGAGGCAAATATTATCCTATTTATATGAATTTTTAATTTTAAAAATTTGAATTAATTTTGTTTTTCTAACTTAAAAATCTGGTTTGGGAGGGTTAGCCGGTGATTATAAAAGAAGACTGGGAATGTCAATTTGAAAACATCACTTGCTTTGAAACACTGTTTTTCAACATGAGCCTTAAAGAATTATCTGTAACTAAAATGCAAATATTTAAGAGGTCCAAATATAGATTACCTTTCCTTTTTTTTTTTTTTTTTTTTTTTTTTTTTTTTTTTTTCTGTATTCTTTCTTCATTGTTCATTTCTGTTGCCTGATAGCAGTGAACTGAATGTAGCTTTCTATTCACAGGGTGGCTGAGAAACCTCTGTGCCTTGTAGCACATTGACCTTATCATCAGGCTTGTCCTGTGCAACATGATCCTTTGAAACTCTGTGAAAGTCTCTGATAATGCTTTTTCTCTTGCAGTCCCATTTCTTAAATGAAGACACATTCTCCCTGTGATTTGTTTTCGTTTATTTACAGGTTGAAATGCGAGCATCCACACTTAATACTCTAATTGCATCTTCGTTGTCGTGGTCACAGACAACATCACACGGCCATCATGGTAACAAAATAGGAATTTTGTTTCATGCTTTCTGTCAAACTTTCGCATGACTTGGTTAGAGAGAGGAGTCCCTCCCAGAGGAGACAGCTGAACATCCACACAGCATTAGCCAGCTGCATTTGAAGATGGAATTAGGAATAGAATGAATTTCCAAAAGAACAATCTTAGTATGGAACAGAGCCATAAAATGATTTAAAGTAGTGAAACAGCAAAGAGGAAGCACTGTGGGTTTCCTATGACAACTAATACTTTGTCTCTTCCTCTGACTCATGAGATCTTGTAATTTTTTAGTTTTTCTTTCTAAAACATGTGAAAGGACACAATGAACTGAACTTCTGTGATCAAAATACTGCGTTAAGTATAGAGGTTTTTTCGTTTCATGGTTTTTGTTTTCTTTGGTTGTTATGTGGGGTTGTTTTTTTTGTTTGTTTTTTGGTTTTTTTTTTTCCTAAGATACTCAGAAGCTGCAATTCTCATTGGTTCCTACCCTCAGGAATAAATCAGTAAGGTGTTAAAATCAATGTCAGTATCTCCATGGGAAGAAAAGGGATCTCACCAGTCCAAATCACCATCTTTCCTGGCTCTTCAGAAACTAAAACAGAACATCTGAATTGGAGAAAAGCTGCTGTCAACTGTGCTACTCCTTTTTTTTCTCAAGACGATAGGCTATGAATTGAGACTCATTTTGGCAGTAGAATTACTGCTGTTTGCCAGAAGTGAAAGAGGGAGTAGAAAATGGGGAAAACCCTGACTGCCATCAAAACCCCTGGAGTGCCATAAATGTACAGCATTTTGGGTGCATTCCTTATGTATCCTCCCAGAACGTGAACATGATTTGCAGCCCTTCACGTACAAACCTTCTTTTCTGGTTGCCAAAGATTCCATCATTGCCATCATTGTTGCTTCTTCCTGAAGGACAGAAGAGTGTCAGAGGTTTGAAAAGTTGTGTACTATGTACTAAAGTTGGATCAAATGCTGTAAATGTGCAAATTTTTGGGGCTTTCTCTCACCTTCAGTGCTAGGGTTTCTACCTCAGTACTTTCTTCGTTCAGGTCACAGATTAGATCTCTGGTTTGGGACAAATATTCTCTGCACTGGAGAGCACAGTCAAGCAGGTAAATGCAGACAGCATTTGCAGATTGAGTGCACAAGGGTACAGTTCACTAACTGAAGTAAAAGCAGTTGAGTTTACCAGTGCTGAGACCTTGGTGCAATATGATGTCACCAGCCTTGGTTACAGTACAAGTGTTTTACAACATAAGGAAACATTAGTCCCTTAAGTAGATCTTCATTAATGACAGAAAATCAAAGAGACCCAGGGAGGTTTGGAGCTTGAATATGTCTTGACATAGTTTGTCTGGGATTTTTCCCACTCAGGTTGAGATACAGTTTGGAGGAAACATATCAGGAGTGAATCAAGCATTATTAGTAAATGCAAAGTCTCATCTGATTTTTTCTATTTCTTTAATTAGTTCTTTTTTAAATACAAGGAAATAGCTCCAGCTGCATTAGACTTCCTGCTGATGTTGATGCGGCTGATTCTGACTTCAAGAGGATTTTTTTCAGTAGTCAGATCTAGTTTAGTGTAGCAAGTAATGTCCCTGCACCACCAGTATTGCATTTGCAATACTGAATCTATTCCTACAATGCTCAGCATTGTACAGAAATAAATTGCACATAAATGGCCTTAACAGGAAAAGTTGCCTTTCCTATATATGTGGCACAGCACTGTCAGGTTGCTGAAGTGATTGAAGGCAATGCAGGTGCCTTAAAACCCTGTGCATTGGCAAGGAGGTCTTACATTACACTGGAACATTTTTGAAAGCAAAGATAAAACAAGTTACGAAATTTTTATCTATTTGTATCACCTATTGTGTTAAATGATTGTTTGCAGTTAAGGAAATACATTTAGCTTTCTAGTATGTGCCAAAAATATTCACAGTATTTAATTTTCTCAGGAAGTTAATATTTCTGGGATGCATTTCTTAGTGGTGAATGGATTGCTCTTGACTTCTGGAGACTTATCTACTCATGGGCTGTGTTTGGAAAGCTTTTTCTTCCAGTTTTCCAGAGCTTGCAGCTGATTCCATCTCTGGTTTGCTTCTTGAAAACAGATTCAAGTACTCACTGCTCATTGCCAACAGGCAGCACAATTTTGGGTTGCAGTGCTCATAGTCTGGTATCTAGGGATATCTGTTACCAGAGATCTCTGAAGTCTTTTATGTAAAGATCATCTGGTGCATGGCAGCATGATACATTGCCCAGTGCTAATGGGAAAAAACCCAATTAAGCTGCACCCTCTTTCAAGCGCTACATAATTTCTTTGCAGTAGTGGCTTCCTCACACACCTGGGTGAATTTGAATCAGGGTGCACTGCTGTCGCTCCAGCACAAAGAGCCCATTCTCAGATCTTCTGTATCTGAGCCAGGCTGTGCATGTCATGTGCGCAATTAGATACTGCGTCACGGCAGCTACACATGTGGCCCAAGATCAGAAGCCTGACTGCATGATCTCAGTGCTGTTCAGGTTCCACTTTTCAGCATCATGTCCCTCCAAAGAAAGTCCAGCCAGTGAAAGACTCTCAGATTTGTCTGTCTGCATGCCTGTAGCAATTTTTCTGCTTGCAGAGGAACTGTCATTAAGAGTAAAAGAATTGGAGGTCTTTTAAGAAAGGAACTTCTAGTCTCCCTTGTAGTGAGACAGAAGCAAGACCAGCACCTGCCAGCATCATTAATGAGACCTGGACTGGATCTTATTCATAGTTCAACACTTTGGGTTCTTTTGCTTCAGCAGTGTTCCAGCTCTAAAACTGTGGTAGAAGTTCTCTGCATCTGACTGCCCAGAAAGGAAAAAGGAACTGTACAAAATAGGCCTTGGGATATGTGCCTTAGCCAGGGCGTATTGGTGGTGGGTTCTGGTTTGGCCTGGGCACCAAAGAAAGGACCAAGTCTCTATTAAAGAAATTGGAATCCCATTCACAAATAGGGTTGTAGTCCAGGAGGTCCTCCTTTGCTCTGGGTACTCACTTCACCTGGGTTGAAACCACAGAGCTATTTCAGTGGACCTCAGGCCAGAGAATGCCTGAGAGTGGCAGGGGTACAGAAAATCAGATCCTACTTTGACAATAAAACCAGAGTAATGACAATGAAGAGCTGATATTGCTACAGAAATTCAATGAATAGAGTGACAGTGGTATAGATTTGACGTTTCTGTTAGATCTTCCGGCTGTTGTTTTTTGTAGAAGATTAAACTGTGCTGGGCACTGGACCCTGATCTTTTATGTTGTTAATTTTTTATAATGGCCTCAGGTATCACTCTTAGCTGTGTAATGTCCCCCAAACTCTGAGTGGCTTGGCAGTTTGTACAGGAGCAAGCTAACTCCAGGGGCGGTTTGGTGGCAATGCGAGTTTGATAGCAAACTTACTTGTGTCGTTACAGGTTAGCTGGTCTCAGCTTAGAACACGGAAAACTTAATTGCTCTTACAGATGTAGCCTATTGATCCAGCCATGGTACATCAGAGTAATTTCTGATGGAGCTGTTGTCTCAGGCCTAGAACAGACATGCAGGGGACTTTTGAGTACCAGGGATGTGGTGGTGAGGAGGTTTTCAAGTGGCTGTGTCTTTGGTATATTGGGAAGTTTATTAATATGTATCTCAATAGATAGACAGACAGACCAGTATGTAATATAAAGTACATTAAAAGTTACTTTGAATGTTATATGTATGTAGATATATGAACAATTTTAAATAACATTTATCCTCCTTCACATTTGTACTCCCTGTAATTCCCACACTTGAGAAAGCAGGAGAACAGTAGTTAACATGTATTTTTATTGTAATTGTCCAAAGCCAAAACTAACTGAGCAGAGGAAATCTCAATGGCCCTGGAGGGAGTCCTAGAATATAGTTTTATTTATACCAGAATATAATTTTTGTTGCAGCCGTGGAGTTTACAAACTGTGCTGCGCAAATATGGGTAGCCTTGTGGGACCATGAATATGCTCAGTGTATCAAGGTGGTAACATTTCACAAATGATCTCTGGGGATGTTGAACTGGAAATTTCAAGAGATCAGGGACTTAATTCTCTTTTATCTTAGCCCTTCTGGCAGTTAAGGAGAAATTGGCTGCTCTTTTCTTGATTTTAAGAGATGGCGACACACTAAAACCATCTTGCACAGCAAACCATTCTGAGCTGAGTTTCTTACTGGGGCAGAGAGGTGATTAGTAGGACTGAGTACCTCAGGAGCATAACCCTACGGTAGTACAGGTGGAAATGGTAACAAGCTGCTTGTGATCAGCAGACTTACAGCGGTTGGGATGCACCTATTTGACACAGAATGTCCATCTCTTAGAAATGTTATGCACCCCTTGGGTCTCCTTTTAGCCTGAAGTAAACTAGCTGGGAGAGCTGCCCTGGTAATCCTCAGACAGTATGTGTTCTGCTGTAAACGAGTTGCTATGATGCAAATTAGAATTTTGCTTCATCTGTGTTTTGGATCGTGACAGGATCACCCAGACCCAAACTATGTTTTGGCAAGTTATAATCCAAGATCTTGTATTTTCAGCACAACTGCCTAATCGTAATCCTCCATGGGATAATGATGAATCAGCAATGCATCAGCCACTAGAGGTTTAGAAGGTCTACTTATGCAGTTGCTTGATGCCAGGCTAAAAATTCAGATCCTCTCACTCATAGAAGTTCCTTCATTCAGAGATACCTTGATATCTGTCTCCCACTGATGTCCATCACTTGCCATGAATGTAGTTCCAATCTTTTTGTTGAAAGGAAAAATCTTGTGATGTGTAAACCTCTCTCTGTCTGAATACCAGGGTGTGTCTTGACCTACAGTTTTCTGTTTTCTTTGTGTTACTTCTGACTTCAGGGCCATTCACAACAGCTCTATGGCAGATTGGTTAGACACCACTTCAGCTAAAGCATCCTTGGTTGTGAATTCTTACACTCTTTAATCTGTGTCATTTTATTTTGCTGAAAATCATCATATATGAGCTATTCTCTATTTTCAAAACCTCCAATTCAAGTTGTGCATCCGACTGGGTTTAGGAACTATGAGTGGTTTTGTGTTCTCACCTAAGAACTGCACAGAAGTGAGGCATTCAGGCTTAGGTAGTAGTCAGGCTCCCTCTATAGTCACTATCAGATACTTTCCTTAGAAGGAGATAATTATCTTTCGGATCTACCTGTTTAGCTACCTGGGTCAGTTGCCTATATGACTACCACAGATTGAACAGAGGAAAAAGAGACACCTAACCAAGTCCATTATCTTCAAAACATACAATATTATGATATTAACCATAACTTAGAGCTGCAAAATCCTAAGTGATGCTTGATACTCTTAACTTCCTTAGGATAGGAGGCAAAAATACTTTTCTGTTATGTATCTGAGCTCCTTTAAGAAATGCTGAAAAAGAACATTTTTTAGTTTCGTTTTCATTTTTCAGATGGCACTGCTGATAGTCAGAAAAAGAAGAATTGCAGTTTGGCTGAATTCTGGTGCCAAGTTTGTGAACAGTCAAGTTGTGGCCCAGATCTCCCTCCAACTCTTTTGGTCAGTAGCACAGTCACCCCAGTCTATGGCAGATGCTGGACAACTGTGACCACATCAGAAGCTGGTGTACCAAGTGCCAGAGCAGAGAGTGTGAATGGGCAGCAGAAGTTGTAGACCACCAGACATGTATTTGGAACAGAAAATTCAAGAGACTAGATAGAAAAGCGAAGTATTCCAAGGTTTTATAAGAACTTTACTGAAATTACTGATTTCTGTGGATGATTCTAATTGATTCAATAGTCTGAATATTGAAATTCCTGGATGTGTTACGATGCTGAAAAAAAAAGGCAAATTCCTAGCAGGGGGTCTTTGAATATGAAACTGAGGGAACTGATCAGAAGGGAGGGTCTATTGCGTCTCCAGGAGGGAGGCAGAATATGAACATCAGATGGGAAGATACCATCATTTGTTATCTCTAATGTAAAGTTCCTTCTATGAAATACAGCAAGAGCATGTACTTAATTTATCAGCCTGTTTATAGGCATACTTGGGTTAAGGCTTTGGCCATAGTTGTTTGGTTGTTTTATTTTTTTTATTTGGATTATCTTAGTATGTCTGCTCTTGTTGTTTGGTTAGTTCTAGTTGTATAAGTAGTAAATTCATTTCTTCTATCACTTCTGACTCACACCTGCTCCTTTTGAATTTCTTCCTTTGGCATATCTTTTTGGCCTTAATTTGTACAGCATTTGACAGAACATTTCCAGAAGTCTCTTACTATATTCTTCTCCTCCAGTGAACTCAGTACTTGTTTGTTCAGCATGTATTGCATAAAGACTAAAAGATGTTGAATATAAAGGCTCCATGGCTTCCGGAACAAATCCGTATCTGTGTATCTAATCAGAGCTGTCTTTCTCACTCCAGGCTGGTAAAAACTGAATTTTCATAGAGCTCAGTAAAGACTGATTTTGCAGGTGCATCTTTTGTTGCTGTGCTTGTAAATCTGGCTTCTGGGATGTTTGGAAGGCAGTCTCAAGTACCTCCAAGGAAGGAATGCATTATGAGGACCAGAGATAAATACAAATATTAAAGTTACCACTGACTGTTTAGAAGCCGCAGTATTTGATAGCATTTGTGAGATGCTTTATATGTGTCTATACAGTACAAACTTCATATTTTAAAATTGATATTTTTTGGGGGGAAAACTGAAATAAGTTGATGTAATCTTTTAAAGTATTCTGAGATCATAATACTGGGATCTAATATTTGCTTTCTTGGAATGAGAACATATTCAACCCTGGCCATGCCAAAACATAAAAATGTTCTCTTGCTCATTCACCTTGTCTAGTTCACATCAACATTGGTTACACTGCAGTGATGGACACACATGCACCAACTTTAAACCTTTTCCATGGAGCTAGGTAAATCCAGAGAACCATTTTGTGCAGACTGAGCTTTTCCAACTGAAATTTTGTTGCCAGTCATAGCTGAGGTGTAAATTCAAGTCAAACTCAAGAATAGTTTTATAAAATGCAGTCAGTTCAGTGAGGAATAAATGGGAGCAGAGAGGAGATTGCTTTTAAGGAATAGAGTTGACACCCAACAATGTGTGGTTGCAGTCCAGAAAGCCAGCTGTGCTCTGGGCTGCATCCAAAGCAGTGTGACCGCTAAGAAGGTGATCCTACCCCTCTACTCTGCTCTGGTGAGATCCCATCTGGAGCACTGCATCCAGCTCTGGGGTCCTTATCACAAGAAGGACATGGGGGAGGCTACAAAGATGATCAGGACTGGAGCACTTCTCCTATGAGGACAGGCTTAGAGAGTTGAGGCTGTTCAGCTGGGAGAAGACTGGGGAGACCATATTGCGCCTTCTGGTACCTGAAGGGGTCCTAAAAAGTAGCTAGAGAGGGGCTTTTTACAAGGGCATGGAGTGATAAGATTAGGGGTAATGATTTCAAACAGAAAGAGGGTAGGTTTATATTAGATATGAGGAGGAAGTTCTTCACTGTAAGGGCAGTGAGGCACTGGCAGAGGTTGCCCAGAGAAGTAGCAGATGAAGTGTTTAAGGCCAGGTTGGGTGGGGCATTGAGCAACCTGGTCTAGTGGAAGTTGTCCCTGCCCATGGCAGGGGAGTTGGAACGAGATGATCTTTATGTTCCTTCCAACCTGAACTATTCTGTGATTCTATGACAAAATAGCTATAAAACATTCCTCAGTAACCAAAGGAAAGGATGTCCTCTACTTTTAGGATTTACAAAAGGTTAACCTGTTTTGACCTGAGAACCCTTTTTACTAACATGGTTAATCTTTTCAATTTCCATAGCCAACTAAACACAGCCATGTGGTTTGGACCACAGTCAGCACCTTTGACGCTGCTGCCTGAGTGACCAGTTCCCCATTCATTATAGGATGACTCTTATCCAAATTCAGCCCTATTCCTTTAGGTCCTGTGGCAAGCTTGACTGTGTGTGAACATATGTGTAAACACATATGTATGAACGCATCTGCTTTTATCAAAGGCATCCTTTAAATTCCCTACAGAACTAGAAGTCAGCCTTGGTTTTAAATATTGTGAGGTTAAGCCCTCTTCCCCCTTTCACATCCCCTTCCCGCGAAAAAACCTGTAGTTGCTACATTACATCAGCATTTAGGATTCCTTGAATAATGAATAACAATTGTATCAGATTTTCTGAGTGCAGCTCATGCCAAATTTGTGCAATAATTAGAAATGCAAGCCCAAATATTTTTGTCTTTCTAATATGACAAAATTGCAAATTCATGTGAGAAAAGTGCCTGCTTTGAGCTTTGCTTTGCAAAAAAAGAAATCAAACCCCTATCCTCCAAGCACCCAATCTTGTTGAATTTTTAAGCACTTAATTAATCACAGGCATGTGAATAAATCAATTGATTTTGGAAAATTAATAGATGAATTTGCTTTAAGGTTTTGCTAGAGGGAACATCAGTGATCTGCAAGACAGAGCCCTTTCTATTCCTCTGTCAGGTCTCTCAATGAAGTTTTTAAGAACAGCTCACTAAGTTCTACTCACTTCATTCTGCATGTGAAAACCAAAAACAAATTTGCAGAAATTTTAGCTACAGAGAAGGTATGACGAGGATGCAAAGAAACCTGTTCGTTTAGTGAGATGTAATATTCTTTCAAAGTATTGAAACAAAACTCTTTGATGGATATAGGATCGATTATTTAAGATGTGCTAGTTTGGCCAATCTGGAGATGTGGATATCCTTGAAGAGCCTTTGACAGCATTCCCAACTGTTCTTTGAACAAGCAGAGAAGTATATCAGGGGCCTTCATTTTGTCATGTTGGGCTAATGAATCATTCTGTGAGAAAACTCGTAGTAGAGATTTTTTTTATATGCACATAGCAAACGAGAAGGAAGGAAACAATAAGAGCATCAAAAAACATGGGTATAGAATATGTCAAACATGCTGAGCCCTGATGTAGGAAGCAGTTTTAATTTGTTGACAAAACTCCACTGTGTTAGTTTCTATCAGAATACTGGCCAGCATAAAATCATGACACAGATTCCTTAGTTGTTTTGGGCTTTGGTGTTTTTGTTTTCATTTTTTATTATATGTCCTTCAATCAGTCCCTGAAGCCAAATAACACGTCAAATTTGTCGGAACAATCTATGACATTCTGAGAAATGTTGTCGAAAGATTAATTCACTCTTTACTGCTTTGATGAAGCAGAAAATAAATATAAAATACTGGACAGACAGGGATTTGCTTTAGAAAGACTGATGCTGCCAGTTTGGGTTAAAACAAAAATGTAAAAGAGTAAGTCACACTGAAGGTTTTTAGTGCTCTGCCTTTTCAGTAAGGTCATGCAGTGTGTTTTCTAACAACAGACTGGTACTGTGCCAACCCCAATCTCATGTTTTTTATTTCTCTATACATGTTTTATAGGTGTCTGGGTGATACAGTCCTACCGACCACGTGGTCATGGGTCTGACACAAAAAGCTCCAAACACATTATGGAGTTATGTAAATCAGGTGTAATATATTGCAGCTCAACGTAAAGTCTGAAAGCAATCTGTATCCTGTTGTTCAGCCCTGTTTTACAGACTTAGTTCAAATGAATTGCTGCTTATGCATAATGTGCTAGGAAAGCACTATTACAAATGTCTTTTACACTATATCAAATCAAAACATGTTGGAGTTCAGTACCATATTGCCAGATTAAGATGCTAGTTAATCATGTTAGAGAATATTGATAGAGAATTTAATGAAGAAGACACCAAGTCATGGCAGTCTCACTGCAGAATGCTGCTGATAAATGGAGCTTTATGTAGGTGACTCCCAGATACAGATCTAGTGTTTCTATGTGAGAAAAATGCACCTTAAATTAAGGTTTGTCTGAGAAGACAAAATTAAATGATGGCAAATGCCAGCTGTCTGTGTTTCACACCAAGAAATTTGAGTAGCATAACCTTCCTATAGGAAAAACATCTAATATACCTCAGAGGATTAAGCAAGAGAAACCTGAAGTGAAAGCAAAATTCCATGAATAGCCCTTTCAGTCAGAGATTACAATAAAATGTCAGCTGGCTTAATCGGGCAGGTCATCTTCCTCTTCCAGTAAATGTCCTAATTCAATTTGTTGTCTACAGACAAGCATTCTTGTTTGGGGGTCACTACAGGAAACTGAAAAATCTACCTGAATTGAATTCTCATTACTTAATTATATTGTTCTGGAAGGTGCATTTTTCTAAGTGAATATGCGGACTTCAGTCCACAGCTGTCACATAAATCACCTCAAGCACATATGAGGAATGATTTAAAAGCCTGTAATACCCTTCCCTCACAGCCTCATGTTAAACTCTCTAGCTAGAATGTGGAAAGTATTGAACATAGCATCTGCAAATATGAACTGTGATTTTAAAATTGGTGGGGTTATGTTTTTCTACTACTTTATCTTTTTTTTTTTCCTAATTTTCTGAAGATATCCAAGTGAAAGAGTTCTGCTATAGCAAACAAGAATTTTAAACAGTATATTTTGAATTGCCTGGTGACTAATAGTACTGGGTTCAAATGTTTCCCTTCTGGCTTCCACTTGCAATTTGTACACTCAGCTGATTTTAAGCCTTCTGTCTCTCAGCAACTTGTTCAAAGCCACCTAATTTCCACTAAGCACTTCCCTTTTTCCCACCATTTTTGCTAGTCCTGCTCCTGGCTTTTGGGTCTTGTCTGTTCCAGTTAAAACATGTGCTACGAGGATATTGGACGGTAAAGTTGGAAGTACACAAATACTAAGGTGTACCATGGGCTTATTTCCCCTTGTCTTTTAGACTGCTCTGAAGATCCCCTAAAGACTGAATGCCACCTTGCTCTCTGGCAATATGGATGCAAAATGTGTTGGACAGTCAGTAATTTAAACATAACAAAGGATCCAGTTGCCATGGCAAGTCTATAGGTGCCTGATGATTATTTAAAAGTAGTCCATAACCTAGGCAGTCCCATTATAGGCAATGCTGCAAACCAGCACCATGAAAAAATACCTTTTTTACGCCTCTTCTTCACATTGCCTTTTATTCAGACCTCTCTCTGAATAACCTGCCTTAGAATATGTCTTGATGACTCATTTTGTCTCTTTTGCAGCTGTGGATAATTTCCTAATCACCCGGAGAACAGGAGCAGAACCTGAATCCTGTATTTGTGCAGAGCAGGACAGCTCAGGTGAAGGGTACAGCAACTGCCCAGTGATGAGTAGTCTGAGAGGTGTGCTGGGCTCAGACTGGCGAGTGCTGCCTGACAGCTGAGCAGATCAGCTGAACAAATTGAAGCAAATCAGAGCTCAGGGAGGAAGTTATAAATTTGGGGGCTACTATCAAACCCGTGGGTTGATTAATTGGGACGTGGCTGCTCAGGAAGTGGTGCCTAGTGACTTCAATGGAGGCTGCTGATTTTTTCAGTCTGTTTGGAAAGCTGAGGAAGTAGTTTGTGTTTGCTCGGTGAGTCTTATGCCAAGCAGCTGTTACCACTCTCCTCAAGCTGGAGTATCCAGGCAGGTGTTTGGAGCCCCTGTTCTGTGAGGAGAAAGTTGAAAAGGACTTGTTGGGCTGTCTAAGACTTCACGTGCTGTTTCATGTGGAATTCCTAAGCTCCCTGAGCTCAGAGTTAAATGTAGGGAGGTTTTCTGCTCTTTCGAGTCTCTCATTAGAAAGATGCTTAATTTTTTCAGGGTATGAGAACAGAAGAAGGCATGTCCATATGATCGAGTGAATGTCAGCTTCTACTAGTGCAAAGGTGGATATTGAAGTAGTATTGCCAAGTTTGCTCAAAATAAACAAAATTAGAGTGGAAATGTTTGCTATAAATATTTTGCTCACTAAGTTGTATTGCTCTTTTTGTGAAGGTAACGCACCTCTTCTGGCTACTTCTATGTAGGGATTTGCATATCATACCTCTAAGGAAGCATTGTGGGAAATGTCTCCTCTCTTCTGTAGAGTTCAAACAATGAAGACACATAACCCCCTTTCCTCTTTTCCATGGTTGGGTGTTCCGTGACATTAAAAATCAGTTGCAAAGTAACTCAAAGCCTAAAGTTAAATAAATAAATAAATGAAACCACATATGTTTACAAACTTTTAAGGACACAGCCCAGGCTGTCTACGGGTTATTGGCAATATGTACCTCAAATATGATTATGTCATGATATTTATGACTGTTTTTTTTCTAAAACCAGCAGACATTCTCGTGTCTAGTTCTAACTGACCTTGTTTTTTTCAGCTTTAATAACTGTCTACTTTTAAACAAAACTAAGTGGTTACTTCATGGTTTGAAAAAGTGGGCTTTGGAGTCCTGGTATGCTTTTGCTTAGCTGGGTGAATGCACATGTGTCATTTTCCACTCATAATTTAAAAACAGTGAAGAAAAAAGTATTTTGAATGTTTGGATGCCAAAATGGAAATTTTTATTTTTGCCAAGTTTTGATTTGGATGAATTTGGATGGCTGAATAGTTAATTCTCCACTGGGAAACTCATAGGTACTATCAGAGATCAAAAACAACCTTCCCCATAGCAGCAGCCATTAGCGATTGTGTAGCTGCTGCATAAAGAACCTTAAAGAGCTAATTGCCACATGGCATAAAGTCTCATCCTGCTGGATTGTCCTCTGCTGCCCTTCTGCTGTGTTTCTCCTGAGCAGGAAGGGCTGTTGCTGCTTGGCTGCCCTGTGCAGCACATTTCCCCACTGATGTGGAAGAGGGACGTATTCTACAGCTTTTTTTGGTCTCCTCCTTCCCACAAGAAACAACAGGAGAATTATGAAACAGAAAGCCCTGGTGAGTGGGTTGTGTTAGCATTTCTGGGTTGCTTGTACCGTCCTCTCCCCATCCCAGGCAGCCTGGCTCCCAAACTGCAGAGCCCAAGACTTGCTTCTCATGCTTCCTGTCACAGGCAGCAGTTGCTCATCTCCAGCCTCTCAGGAGATGAGCAACTGCTCTCCCCTGATCCAGTCACATATGTAATGTTTTTGTAATTTAGAATTTGGTAGTATATGTGGCTTGTCATCATGCATCAAACAAGGAGAGCTAATGCAGGAATCTGTCATTAATTCTTTTCTTGCTGTTTTTCATATGATGCTTTAAAGTCCACTTTAGTTCATTTCAGTTCTCTAGGTGTTACTTCCATTGTCCCCAAAAGGTTTAAGGTTTTAATGCTGTCTAGCTGAATGTTTGACATGTTTCTCTAAGTTGGCAAATGCTTGATCAGCATTTGCCAAGTTGAAGGAAGACACTGATCTTTTAATGTATAATTCAATGCATTCATGGCAAGCACAGTTATTTAAGAACCTTTCTCAGAGTTACAGTAATAATGTCTGTTAACTGGCAGTAGAATTTATTTACAGCAGAATGAACTTGGATGGCTTTCTGGCATGGTAGTGAAGTTTAACCCTTACTTAGTTAAACAGTATTTTCTTTACATGCTAAGTTAGAAGCATTATTTAGAAATGAAGCCATGCCCACTTTTGTTAGCTAAAGCTCTTTCCTGCTGCTGTAAATGATTATATGTAAATAAACTCTAATGCAATTAACTAAACATAATTGCTGCAGATTTTGGTGTAGTGCTTGCTTGTCACATGCTTTAAATTTAGGAGTGGGGGTGACAAGACTTGGGCTTATGTGTTCGCTTTTGTAGACTCTGTTTCACCAATATGTCTGCTTCATACAAGCATTCTTTGTCACTTCAGAGATCAAAACAATTACTGTACAACTTAAATAAATAAATCAGTTCCAGCAACCTCCTTATTTGTGAAAGGAACAAATCTTGTGTAACTGTTTCCCATTGTACGATTTGGTGTCAAGAAGGGGAATGCAAGTGCCAAAAGGCCATAAGGCTTTTCCCCTCCCTCCTTCCTTGTCCAAACTCTGTGGTCATTAGCCAGGGATGGGGAGGAACCTTCCTCCAGACAAACGACTGCAGATGTTCTTCCTTGCTTTACATAACACTTCGTGAATAGGCTTGCTTTCCCTTCCACCTATTCTGAAATAAATACGAGAGATTATTAGTCATGGAACAGCAAGAAACACTGGGCAGGCTGGAGGGGCGAGTATGCTACATTCCCTTCTTGGCTGCAGGAAGAGTCTTAGTGCTGGTGAATACAGCTGTGTCATCCTAAGGGGTGACTCTTCTGTCACAGTGTTTGGTGCAGTGCCAGGGTCACCTGGGGGTTTCTGTGCTGCCACTGCCACACAGGCTCTCACACCGCCAGCCCCAGTCCAGAGCCAATCCCTCATTTCTCCTGATCTTCGGGCCCTGCCCCACAGCACTTTCAAGGGTACCAGAAGTCACAAACACAAGTTTGACTGGAATGATGTTATGCATGAGAAACATCAGCATAATTTTGCAAGAAGTCGTAACTGAAAGTTGAAAATTGTTTTTAGAAAGTTGAATTTTGTATTGGAGAAAAAAAAAATAAATGGCTCCCATCCGCCCATTTAGGAGAGCTGGGTACAGTTCTCCTACTGTTTACAGCAGAAAATTTAACTGCCAGGTGCACCCCTGCCAGCCAGCACAGAAACATAAACACAGTCCATTTTTGGCTCAAAATATTTTCTACAGTAAGTATTTTTGGTATTTTACTTTTGCTCCCTCCTATGATTCAGGCTATTTTTTGTTTTATTGCAGCAGGGGTTTTCCAGTACTTTGGTAGCATTAATTTCAAGTTCCAACCCCTAAAAAAGAGTTATAGAGAAGATCTGTAGGGGATTCCATAACATTATCTTTCTCTGAAAATGCATTCCTTACTTGATCTGGCTTCTCATAATTTTGTCACTGCTGCATCTGGATGGCTCTGTCAACATTTGCGACAGAGTTTGTCTCCTGCTAAGATTTCTTTAGGTTCATTCTGGGCTGTTTTTTAATGCATGTCTGAAGTAAAAGTAGTTTTATCTAGTAAAAGCATTTTAGCAAACTATGCAGCAAAAATATCAGGTCATAGTATCTACCTTTGACCTCTTGAAAATTTATATTTGCAACAAAATATGTATGTCAGATACCACTACACTTGTCTGTTGGAAATGAAGAATAGTTGAGTGACACTCCTGGCAGAGTTCAAGGCCAGGCTGGAGGGAGCTCTGAGCAACCTGGTCTAGTGAAAGGTGTCCCAGAACATGGCAGCAGGGTAAGAACAAGATGATCTTTAAGGTCCCTTCCAACCCAGGCCATTCTGTGATTCCATGACGTCACTAGTCCTTGTGTTTACTTTTTCTTTACTAGTTCAGAAAAGAGTTTAGTATCCTCTGAATTCTTATCTGAAAAGAGAAGGTGGAAATGAAGGATTTCTTGAACACTATTCTGCAGTTTATAGAAAAAGACATTTCAGCTGAATTTAAGTGTTCAGTTTAAATCTTTCAATGAAATCACCATCAGTACGCAGTCAGGGGTTCTACCCTAGGGAATAAAACTCCTAGCTGTCGTCTTGTCAACAAGATCAATTGTAAGAATAAGCAAGTTTATTTAATTTCCTAATTTTCAAATGCAAATGAGTAAGAATATTGAAATGCTCTGCTTATAAAACCAGCTACCTAGCTCCCTCTTGAGTCAAGATCCCTGTGCTCAGGACAGAAATGCTTCTCATTGGTTTTGAGAATATTTTAAAATTTTGCTAGATTTATTTTGCATCTACTTGTGTGTAAATCACATCAAAATCTATTTCCTGTTACTCTGTAGACCACAAAGTTATGCAGAAGGCATGCATTTTAATTTCAAGTCTTTGCATTTACATATCCTGGGCTGAAATATAGACAATATAATACATTCTTACAATCTTTATTTATTCAGATGCCATTTCACGTAAGAACAATTCTCTGAAACACAAAATCATGGGGCCAGATATTCAAAATCACAACAAATAATATGAAATGCGGTAATAGTATCCTTTGCAGAGTTGCCTCTATTCTTGTAATAAAATGCTCATATTTTAGATAATGAGTCACTTGCTGATTATCTGCTAATGAGAGCTGGGCTCATAAGAACTACAGTGTATGGGTGTCCCGCTGGGTCTGGGTTGAAAGGAGGTAATTCGTGCTGTGTGGCTGTTGTTTCTCTATGCAGGGGGCAAAACTTTGTAGAAATTAAAATCATAACCTTGATTGTCTAATGGGGTCTAATGCATGCCAGGGGAAAGAAGAGCCTATTTCCTCCCTGCTAGGAAGAGGGGAAGATTAGTTGAATGAAGAGCTTCTCCTGGGTGAAAGAGAGACTGAGGAAAGTTGAGGAATGGCCTCTGACTTGCTGGCTTCTCCTCACAGATGCCATCAGAGTGCAGAATGTGTATCTTGTGGCCTTCATTTCTTTGTTTTCTCTGAGTAGAGACTAGACCTTAAATGTGGGCTTTGAGGCCTCCTAAGGTTTCTCTTTTTGTGCTTTGCAGAACTTTGCTTTGCCTCTTCCTGCCTGCTAGTTTTCTTGCTCCCATCTAGTTCTGGAAGCCTACAAGGGGCTGTGAAGGGCTCCTCTGGCATGGCCACTGAATCAGGAGATTTTGCTGCCTCTGGAGCCTGTGTAAGATGCAGTGCTCCTTTACCCCGGAAGCAGAAGGTAAAAACTCCTCATGGTTGACATTTCCCACACTTGCTGAGAGGTGAGGACAGACTTGAGAGGTGGAACAGAAAGATACCACCCTTCTACTAGATCACTGGTGCCTTTTTTGTGTTCAGCCCTGACTAATCTTCTTAGGAAGAAGCCTGGGATTAATTATCTGATGTGCCTGGATCCATCTCCAGGCTTGTTTGAGACAGTCAATATTCTGTTCTTGAGAAGAAATGCCCTTCTAGGAAGGTACCGGGCTCAGTCTGTTTTCCAGACAGGGTAATCCACTATTTTTCTGTTTGAATTATGTTGCTTATTTAGGTTTCTTGCTGTAAATATTATTCCCCAGGGAAAAGGCCTTTTTTCCCCTGCCTGAAACCATACCAGCAGCTACTGGTCTGCCCCATAAATGTAATTTGTATGTACAATAAAAACAGGACCAGATGGGGCAGGCGCATCAGTGTTTTAGCCTAGTAATGCTAGTGACCTAATGTCTTTTAGCGGGGTACACTGGAGTGGTATTGTACCTACATCAGTATTTTCCTCATTCATTTTACAGTGCAGATGTAATGAGGACTGTTAATAGGAAGGCAAGGGTTTTATTAAGCTTTAATTGTTCTGAAATTTGAGATTTAAAATGGCCTAGCCCCTTTGTTAGTATGACGATGCTCCTGCAACTGGTAGGAATAAAGTTGGTTGGTCCTGCAGAGTCCTGATGGTAATTATCTTATTCTCTGTTACCATCTTGTCAAGTGATTGCTGTGAATTACTTTTGACTGCATTTAAGGAACCATTAACTGCATGCACTTAAATACATAGGAGTCTGGATAGTAAAAGGCTGAATAGTTTTCACTTCCTATGTGTATTATGTTATGTATTTAATATAAGCAGAAATGTATTAAAGAACACAGTTCAAAAGGATATAAACAGCAAAACTTTGGACATTTGAAAGGAAGTGGATCTGAGTAGCTTAGATTTTTATTGCAAGCAATATCTCCTTTCCTTGGGATATTTATCTTTGTATGTTCATTCTGGTGCATCGAATTCTGTAAATTACTTTTTCAGCATAAAAATTTTCTGGGATACCATGGTATCCAAATTATTATTGCATCTAACAGAAGGGGAGCAAAAATTTTACACACAGTTTCTAAATCCTGCTGTAATAATACAAGAAAAAAGATCATAAATATAGTGAGTGTGTATAAGTACCCTTATTGAAGACAACACAAACCCAAATGGGTATGATTAATTCTGAAAATGTTAATTTTCTCAGAAGAAGCTTTTGAGTATTCTACTAAATGAAAATAGTCTGAGGGTGGTCACTTGTATTTTGCAGTGCTGTAAATTTTCAGTTGTCAGGGATTAGTTTCCAGCTTTTATTGTTTCTTATCTGTGGCAGTCAGCCTGCTGTTCTGAATTTATTTTTATTTACTTCCTATATTGCATTTTGTTGCCAATTTGTTAGATTTTTCATTTCTAAGTAAAGCTTTCAGTCCCATGCTTTCAGCAAATAAATTTTTTAAGTATATTGGCTTTAATGATCTCATTCACTTCGTGAGTTGTTATTTGTGTTCTAGAAATGAATTGTGTGGTCTAACTGAACTGGTATAACTATATTTAATTCTAACTTGATTATCTCTCTGCTGTTTTCTAGACAGAGCATATACTCAAATATACCCACATGCTTCCCACGACTCCATATGCTCCCATTGACTGTGTTAGGATTTGCAAGCAATTTATCTAATTGCACTTTTCATTATGTACTCAATAGGCATGTAAGTTAATTGCACAGTTTTGCTTTCACTTCAGGTATACGATAAAAATTGATTTTCCTTCCTTCTGACATTTACTAACTGGCCAGCACAAAATTGCATCAACACTACTGAAGGTCCAGCGTTTTCAGTATCTGGCTTTCCTGCTGCTTTAATGATGGAATTGACTTTTGGCATGATGTATTAGTTAGGTGATGTACATTCAGATACAGATTAATATTCTTCCCTTCTCTTTGAAGCACACTCTTAGTAAAGATGTGGATTTGTGCAACACATGTTTTGCAAATTGCTGCTCTTTTTTCTGCTCTTTTCCCTCCTCATCTGGAAAGGCCCAGAACAGCTGGCAGTATCAGGAGCAACAGAAAGGAAGTGCATTTGGGCCCATAAGAACCTTTTCACCTGATTGATATAAACGTACACCAGAACCTTTCTCAGAACCTGCTCTTGTATTCCCTGGCAACCATCAGGGTAAAAACATGGAGTGCTCATTAAAAAAATCTCACATACCCCACTAAGGAGTGGGTGTACCATGTCTTTCTGGCTCTTCCTTTCTGTCAGAGTGCCCTGACCCATTCACTCTTAGCCATACAAACTCTTCCTCTGTCAGCCCACCTTCCTCAGCCCTTCACTGTTTTTTCGTTCTCTGAGTTTGGCCAGCCAGCTACAGCTTCCCTTGGCAACTGGTCTCCACTCATCATAGCCACAGCTGACATAGCCTGTGTGTCTCTATATCCATGTGGCAGGAGGTATAAATTGTCAATATGATTATTGCTTTCACCATATTTCATGAAGATATGGAAATTAGATCCTTCAGTAACTTGTGGTGATGTAACTTGCAAATGATGTGAATACTGGCTACTTGTGGCTTAGTACCCTTTCCAACTTCTGATTTGTTGATTTTTTGATGCAACACAGTGGGGGGCAATTTAACACATCCCCTCCAGCTGGGAGTTGTGCTAAAAACTATGTTCATGTACAGATCTCTAAGATTTCTATCAAATTTAGTTGTGGTTTCTTTCCCCATCTGTTTTTCCCACTAATTTCCTGGAGATATTTGCCCACCGTAGTAAGGTGAGCAAAAGGGCAATCAAATGTCTGTAACTGTGGGGATTCTGAGATTATTCTGGGATTATTCCAACAAAACTGAGTATTTGCAGCAGGGGAAGTACCATGGGTCCTTGGGAAAGGAAAGAGCAGGGAATGGCCTGTGAGCAAAAGTTAAATACTCTCCTGATTTCCAACTGGCTTGCTGGGGGTTTTCCAAATGGATGTGCTAGGAACAAACAGACACGGCTCTGATCTTCTAGTTAATGGAAGGTCTGCAGATGTTTTTATTATCTATCTTTGTTTAACCACTGAAGACAGTAAGAGAGGCTTGAATGTCAATAATAACATTCATCATCAAGCATTATTTTGCTTAAGATAAAGCAACAAGCACCAAATCCAGGTTTTCTTGTGCCTGTGTTGATCTCTCAAAGCTAACTGAAGAAATCATATGAAAACCATTAGCAGACTGCCCTAAAACCTCCAGATATGTGATTGACTGCATTTATGGCTGCAGGATGGCCTGCAGTGGCTGAAGATGACAGGCATCCAAATATTTGCAGTTCCAGTCATAAAAGATTGTGTTCCAGCACCTCCTGGTTTAACACCATTTGTCCTGTTATACCCCTCCCAGCTGGATAAAGGAACAGCCAAACTGTGGGACCAGATGTCCATCCGTTGGGAAGGGGGAGTAAGTGTGTGCAATTGAAGGAGGTAGCTATGATGACTAATTAATGACACTTTTCCCTCTGAGTTAAGTAAAACTAAAACTATGTGGTTTTAGGTAAATGTGGGTGCAATCAGAAGATAATCACTTGGATATTGCATTTGGATAAGCTTCCCTTGATGTTAGCAATGGGTGGAAACTTTGGAAACTGAAATCTTATCTTTAAAGACTTTCAGAGCTGGGGTTTGGGATTGTGCATCTGCTTGGGCGAAGATCATTGCTAAGTTTCAAGAGAAAATGTGACTAAAACAATGACAAAATATGGTATTAGGCATTCTTAGTGATCTTTGAGGTTTCTTCAGCCCTGTGGTCCTTAATGGCCACACTGCTGTTTAAAACTACCTGTTCTCATGTTAGTAGTAGCCAAGGTGTGTTATTTTGTTGTCCTTATTTTGTGAAGTCCTGTGAAGTGGTTATGTGGGCTGTGTGGATAAATGTGGGAAAGCATAGCCAGAGACCTTACTGAAGAAAATCCCAATTGGCTTATCCAAAGGACAGCTTGGATGACGTGAACTGAATTAAAAAATCTCTCCCAATTACTTTTTTTCACAAGGAAAAAAAATACTTGCATGATCTACATTTGGGAATTTGCTGATTTTTATCTCAAAATAAATAAAAAAATCACAAAATCATGAAATGGTTTGAGTTGGAAGGGACCTTAAAGATCATTCAGCTCCAATTCCCTTCCCCTAGGCAGGGACACCTTGACACCTTTATTAGACCACATTGCACAGAGACCCATCCAGCCTCGTCTTGAACACTTCTAGGGATGGGGCATCCACAACTTCTCTGGGAAACCTGTGCTAGTGTCTCATTACTCTCATAGTGGTGAGACTTTCTTCCTAATATCTAATCTAAACCTAGTCTCTTTCAGTTTGAAGCCATTCTACCTTGTCCTATCACTCTATGCCCTTGTAGAAGGTCCCTCTCCAGTATTCTTATAGGCTCCCTTCAAGTACTGGAAGGTGTTCTAGGGTCACCCTGGAGCCTTCTTTTCTCCCAGCTGAACAACCCCAACTCTCTCAGCCTGTGCTCCAGCCCTCTGATCATCTCCGTGGCCTCCTCTGGACTTGCTCCAGCAGGTCCATGTCCTTCTTGTGTTGGGGAGCCCAGAACTCAACGCAATGCTCCTGAACCAGTGTTTGGTAAAAAAACATGGCAGACGTAGTGACATTTTCATACTAAATCATGTGGAAGAAGTGAGGGTAAAAAGATAAACAGTGTTAGAATCTGTGATGGGCTGTTTGCTACAAATTCTTGATAGCATGCATTGGGGTGATGCCATTAATCATAAACAGTAGACTTATATTTGAGTTGTATTGATTGCCAAATGAGTGGCAAAACCATTTTTGCCACATGCTCTCACATTTTAGGAAAGCTGAGTAAGTCACACCCATGAGTTGGAGAGTCCTGTGACAGATTGCACTTTTGAAATAGCTTGCTGTGTGCTAATAGCCAGTTGTATACATTACTTTCAAAAGGTATCATCTTTAAACTAAAAAAAACCCCAACAAACTCAAACCAATAATCTGTTTTTCCTCAAAATGTGACCTACTAAGCCCAAATCATACCCATGTATGGCAAACAATAATGTTTTAGAAAAGGGGACTTTGACACTCATTACAGCTAGAGATGGAAACAATATGCAGTCAAAAATTTTAGAGGGCACATTTCCAATAGCATTAAAGTACTTGTTCCTAGACCCAGTAGATCATGAGATATTGGATCTTAATCTCCTGGCATTCCTATATGCAAGGACGCTATTTTAAGACATATTATAAAGCTTTGAGAATGTTTTAATGATTGTTCTCTTTTCTCTGACATTAGTTCTGGCTGGTTTCTTAAAGGCACTCTCAGGCAGATGTTTAAATAGTTGTCCTTCAGCATGAGTGTGTACGTTAAATCCTGGCAGGTCTTTTGAGCAAGACTTAACCTGTCAGTGCAGATACCGTGACTAACAGGTAGTCTCTTCTCTAGTTCTGCTGGTTTAAATCCCTCTTTTCATGCCCACTCACCATCAGTGTCTCTGTGGCTGTCTAAAACACGTGTCTCCTCCAGCTAATATGCTTGCTTGAGCTTAACAGTGGCATCTGGCTGATGCCAAGCATGCCTGGGTCATGGTAGTGCTCTGGGCCTCGTACTCCCTAGCAGGTGGCTGGAAGGGCAGAAGAACCACTAAAAAGCCTCTCCTATGTATAAAACTTGGACTTGGCATTATTGCCCATATATTATCAGTGTGTTCACTATGGCTATGAGTACACAAAAAACCTCTGTGAGTACAGCTGCTTTCCAGCTGAAGCAGAACTGGTAAGATTTGTGTATGCTGCCTCCAGAAGCCTGTGGGCTTGCAAGGCTGTTCTGAGCTATCAGCAAAACTCATGTGTAGATTTGCTGTGGGTTTTGGACAGCCCCCACAGAGACCTGTCCTGCTACAGCCTAGCTTCTGTGTGTGCTCATTCTACTAGACCGGGTATATTTGTTCCCTGCAGCCAAGCTCAGGTCACCACTCCAGACTGCAACAGAGATATGGCAGTGCTTAAAATCTGCAAACTCGGAGTACTATAGTTGTCCTTGGCTCCAGCTTTTACAGGGCTGCTCACTGCTCAGGACATTCGGAGCTTGTTTTCTCAGCCAGCATAGATGATTTAAACAGGTCTGGCAGCTAGGCAACCTTGAAATACCTGAAGTCAAATTTTATTTTCCCTTGAGAGAGATTTTATGAATAAAGCACAACTGATGGAGGAATGGAAATCTCTCTAAGGAAGATGCATATTCCCCTTTGGGAGATGCATCCTATCACCAAATACTTTCCCATTTCTAGGTCAGGATGCTTCAGAGGTGCAAGCTCTTTCCAGATTTTACAGTTTAGTTCATAACTAACACTGTCTCAATTTTTTAAGAGTTATTTTCAAGCTCATTTGGGTGAATAAAAGCTTAAGTATGTGATTAAATTACCCCAAGTTATTAAATTTAGCTAATCCAAGCTTATCTGCTGATGTCAAAATCACAGTGTTAGCTTTGTTTACCAAGACGTCGGAGTACCTGCACTGGCTAAAGGAGCTTGCAGAGACAGTGACAAGGCTGTCTGTGCAGGGCACACCAGAGGTCGTTTAGAAACCGCTGTTATATGTCTGAAGACTAATAAGTGGTCTTCATGGTTTCATAAATGTCTATAGATCTGGTCACACCTGTGAGTGAGCTAAGCTGTTGGAGAAAATAAGTGTTGTTTGTTTCGTTTTTTTTTTCTAATGGAATGATCCCAAGAGGTTTGCAGGCACAGTAGTTGTGCGGTCCTCCTCAAATATGTGGTAGCGTATCCTGCTCTTCTAACCTTCCCATGAGCTGGTGTGTTGTGCCTGCTTCTGGAGGACACAGAGCAAATAGCGACTATATCCAGCTGCCTTTGTATTCTTCTAGGATAATACAAACAGGAAATTTCACAATACCCTAAATTAATCAATGTGAAGTTCATTTCACTAAGTTTTAGAGACTGTGAAAAGGCTAGGCGTTATTTAAACATATGTGATACTTCAGAAGTGTGCAGATCCAACTGCTGTATTGATGGTAACTTCCAAAGCAATGTTTAGATCAGGTGTGAGAAAGTGCAGGACTATTGACTATTAAGTAAGCTGTAATTTTTATACACTCAATTTTTTTTTCCATGAAAATACAATACTTTGATACACACACAATTCCCTTACAATAGTTCTGAAAATAGTTCTTGTCTATTTGCATGCTACCACATTGACTATTTTCTTTAGGTTTTCTTAATGAAAAGTATATTTTAATGAACTTAATGATTTAACCACATTTTAGTTTGAATCAACTGACTGGATAGCATTTGGTTTCCATGTTTTTCTTTCCTTAATCCTGGTACCTAAATGGATGCTTGGATTTTTGCAGTTCAGTGGCAGAAAACATACAAAGATGTATTCAATCATCTTTGGTCTACGTTTGAATGTGCATAAATTCTTGTGGTATGTCATGGTTCTGACTGAGACCTACCAAATATACAAAATCAAGGGACAGACTCTGCTCTAAAGAATATGTAAAGAATTCTATCAAACTGGATTTATTTTCATTTTTCATTGCCTATGTTTCAGACTTTATTGTGCTATGAAAAACATTTTTTTTTAGAGGGTTACTACAGGCTCATTCACCTGGATTTGGTTCTAGGACTCGTATGTTTTTCATAGGAGAAAACTTTCCACAGTGAGGCCTGCAGAAGAATTGAAAAGTGCTTTTTTTTTTTTTCTTTCAAAGTGAGGTTTTTTTCCATGTGATTAGGGAGACAATATTGGAAATGGCATTCTTGGGGTCAAAACTACCAACACCATCAACTTCATCAACACCAACTGTGATGTTAAAACATAACCTGTAATTTCTGAGTGTTTAATGTTTGTGGTGCTGAAGAACTATGCAATGGAAGTTTGTATTGCTATCTTGAAAATGAGCTGTGCTAGAAACCTAAAGAATGAAATGCCATCAGAGATTCTGAATAGTAATTTCATTTAATTTCTTTGCAGTGTTAGGGAAACCTCCCAGCCTGACCATTCAGGAGACCCCCTCAGTCTCACTCCCAAGGTCAGGGACTTTCACTGCTGGGGCCGAAGCCCCACCATCACGGGCAGCTCCAGCTCCTGAAGGGTTCCTACTCGGCTCCTGCACACCCCACTCAGTCAGACCAGGTTTCCTCACTGGCTCCACCCTACATTTCCCCTGGCAGAGTCTCAGATGTCTCATTCCACAAAGCCATTTATTCACAGCACAGTAACACAGAAACAGCTCGAGCTGGTGCCGCCAAGGAGGGACCCAAACAGAGGAACCCCAGGGCTTTTATACCCTCACAGTCCAGGCCGAGTGCAAGTCTTGCTCCTTCCCCTGAATCCTACACTCCTGCTGTACCTCTAAGTGCCCATTCACCTGGCCGGCCACTGGTGCTTGTGCCCTTTGTTAAACACCTTTGTTGGCAGCTCATGGCCTCTTTTCTCAGACTCCCACCCAGAGCTCAGTCTGCATCTCAAACTGTAGCTTGCAAACTCAGCTACCTACACTAGATGTATTCCTCAACACCAATATGTATCACCTCTGTTGCTAAACAAATTGTTGAAGCTGACAGTTTCTTGGGCATTAGGGAGGCCGTGGAAATATTCCTGCTCTGTGCATGCAGTCCTTGTGGATCTAGTAATCCTACAGTTTATTTTGGGAAAGTGCAGAAAGGTGACAAAACATTAGGGACACCTAATATGAAAGAATAGCTTCTCAAGTGGAATGGATATTTTGTAGTTCCAGTTTTATCCCTGCAAGGTTCAGAATTGTTGGGACTCCTGTGTAGCAGCATGATTACATGTCCTTTAATCTGCCCTGTCTCTTGTGGGAGCTTTGAAGCGAGGTGGAGTAAGGAGAGTGGATAACGTTAAGCTTACTTTGTGCCTCTTGATGCCATCTGAGGAAAAGGGATTGCTCTACATGAGACTATGTTCCAGAAAAAAAGATCATACCTATTTATAGAAACAAATAATGAAAGAGAATATCAACTCTAGTTGGCAATGTAATATCTTCTCTGTTATTCTAAGAGTTACTTAACTTCCAGGATTTGTGAAAATACAGCTCCAACATGAAAATTTAATTTCAAACTGTCAGGCTCCAAGAGATGTTGCAGCAAATAATGAATATACAATAGCAACATCTATGCTCAGTTGAATTTAGGCCTTGAACTGGCATTCTGCCCTTACAGATGCAATGAAGATAAGAAAAAAAAAAGTTAGTTAATTAATTCCTTGGCATATAAGATTACTGATCTTGACTTTTCATCAAACTCTCAGATATCTCCTTATTTCTAGGGACCACATAAACTGTATCTAAAATACTCTAATTCTTGCCTCCTCTCCATGAAATGCTTTTACGAGGCACAGAGGGTTATTCCAAAGTGCAGAAGCTGCTCCTTGTATGTGACAAATTCATCACAGGGAGCTCTGACTGCTTGGTTTAGCTTCACAAGGATTGGAAGTTGGTCACATGCAAGTATTGCAAGACATATTCTCCCACGCAAGTATTTTCTAACCCACTGGACCCCCAAGCTCCAGGGGAGTCTGATACATACTGCTTGTTATTAATGTGCTCTAACCATTGTTTTCCAGCCCTTCTGAGCTAGGAGCTGGAGATGATATCAGCATTGTGGTGATGCAAGAGACCACACACAAGTAAAGCATGCAGGTGCAGTTGGAGAGGGAAATTGAACGTTTTGCAGCAGGCCAGAGTGAAAATCTGTGTGTACAATGGGAAGAAAGGTACATAGATACTGAACTGTACTGTTGCAAAAAGAGGTTATTTTAATCTGTCTAGGAGTTGGTTTTCTCCCTTTCGACGTCCAGGCTCTTGCTGGGAAAACACAAACAATTTATAAATGCAGAAGAAACTTGATTTGGAGTATTTGTACATTCAGCTCTTGCAAACCTATCTTCCCTTTGTTACTTTGTTGTAATATTTTCTCTGCCTTGCTTGTTCTGATTTCTGTGTCCACAGGGTCAGGTAGAGATACCAGAGATTACTTTAATGATCTGGGAATGCTACTGAAAGCAATGCAGTGTCAGGAGCCCAGTGCTCCAGGCTGGCTTCCTCATTCTGCTAGGAGAAAAAGCCCTGTTCTTTACCTCCAAACAAGTGTTGATAACATAAAGCCTGAGGGACATGATCCGTCTCTGCAGGGTTCCCAGATCAGGCTCTACTTGGTCTCACTTCCTCAACCACGTCCGCTCCCGGTCTCACATGCTCGCACCTTCTTTTTTTGTCTCTTTGGGGACATGCATGACAGTAGGGCTAAGAATACTTTTGGCCGAGAGCTTCAAAGCTACCGCAGGAGACAGATGCATCATTCTCATTGAAGTTCATGAGAGCTGTGTTCTAAATTCTCCATGCTGCTTGGGGAGTTTTTTGCAGTGGCTGATGTACCAATACCACTGGTGTACGGTGATCCAAATAAAACACACAATCAACGTTATCAAGATGATGAGCTGATGATATTACCCTGGATGCTTGTTCGACTTCTACTTTCGGCTGCCCTATGTAGCCTGGCGTGGCCTGGCTTTGTGCTGTCCTCTGCCCTTCCTGTCCCCTGCCTCACCTGAACTGCCCTCCCTGCCTGCCTGCTTGCCAGCTTCCGCTCTGAAGATCCGCCCTCTGCTCAGCCAAGCCCTGGTGCAAAACTGCTATGCAAGGGGAGATCTATGGGGTCAGAGTATCCAGGGAATGGAAAAGTTTTCTTCAGGTGATCGCATGTCCTTGAGATCAAGGGGGAATATCAGACCTTCTTATGCTGCAGTCCCTGTCACTGTGTAATGTCCCTAAAAGGTCTCGGTCTCACAGGGGAGAGGGACAGATTAATGGACCGACTCCTGCCTTGCTTGCAGGAGACTGCACAGATTGCCTTGCTTGTCCCAGAGACTCAGCGGTGTTTGATGCCTTTTTTGGTATAAGTAGGAGTTTGGAGTGGTATTGTCAATCACTAGTCTGTATATAATTAAACTGCTTTCAGCTTTCTAACTGCTTTACCTGTGCATTAGTCATACAGTCATTAAAACAGCTGGAAGATGTATTTGTTAGCATCACTGATCCTCTATGGTTTTCAAAGATTCCATTTTATTGAGAATAATAAAAGTGGAATTAGGATGCAAGTGTCTATGGTCTCAGTTTTATGCATGGATTTAGTGAACACTGTGTGCTGCTTTGTCTTAAACCCCGTGTACTGTGATACTAAGAAGAACAATGCTACTAGGGGAATTTAAAGGGAACAAATCCTAATTTCTGCGTTGAAAATATAAGTGGTATCTGATCTGCCATTTCTCTTCTTTCAAGTAATCACCCTTTTTAAAGTTTCTTCCAGGTTTATTTTCACACATACAGAAATAACTTCCAATGGCTTTATGAAGACTGGACATAAAAATATTTGCATTTTTTAAAACTTTTTTCTTTCTTCAATGATATCTGCTGTTTGAAACTAAAGAACAAATCTTGATAACCTTTAGTGCTGGAAGCCTGAAAACTAAATCAACTTTTATTTTGCATTTTCCCTCCTCTTTGGAAAATGCAAAATCTTCTTCTCTCCTGTCCAACAGCAATAATAGAAAAAAACCTAGCCCATCTCCCCGAAGAGATTATGGCTTTGTGAGGAAAAAAAATTACTTTGAACCTCTTTTCTAAATATATTACTCTTTCCCACTACTATGACAATTTTATTAATTCTTTTTCCCTGTGTCTTCCCTGTTTGTTTCTTATCTAATTTAAAAGCTGTGTAATTGGGAGCTGTTAGAGTTCTCTTTTGTAGGAACGTGACTGGAAGTGGAGTAAGATCGTAGAAGCTTCCCAGGTTTTGTTGAAGACATGCTACTGCCAGCCCCGAGAATGGCTCAAGGGATTCCCAAGGGATCACAGCTGTATCAACATGGCACTCATCTGTACCTGAAGCCTCCAGTCCTGCAGACATGGCAAAATATATTTGATTTCTAATGGCTTGTTCTTCGATTTTATATATGCAAAAAAGCTTCAGTAGACAATGCCATGGGTTTATTTAGTTGATGTTGACAAGCTTTAAAACTAGTGACTATTTGGCTGCAGAGAAGAAAGGCTGATGGTATGCCCCAGGGGTGGGACAGACTAAAGGGACTTGAGCATCTTGGCAGTGGGAGAGTAACACGTGACTAGTCTGTAACTTTAGGGCACTGAACTTTTTAGCCTTTGATTGTCTATAACTTCTATCCAGTTGAGCTGCTTCCCTCACTCCTGTAGGAGAAGATGCACATATAGTGAGCTATTCTCTGTTGTGGAACTACCCGATAGTGAAAGTGTAGTGGCTGTAATTAAACCTATTTGTTCTGTACCTGATTTACTGGAAAGATGCTATATACGGTTATTTTTCTGGGAAGTGTCACTATTGGGTTTCTGGCAGAGACCAGCTCATTTTGAGACTGGAATGGCTTGAGAAATCTGATCTACTTTTGAAACTGGCCCCTCTTGGAGCAGCGGGATGGACTAGGTGACCTCCAGAGGTCCCTTCCAGCCTGAGTTATTCTATGATTCTGTGGAAGGTTCCCTGATCTGCTCAGGGACATTATCCTGTAAAGCCTCCATCTGGCCACGTGTTAATCTTGGACTGCATGGGCCATCAGCCTCTTCCATGCTAAATCTGGCAGGTGAAGAGAGAAAAGTTGCAGCATGTGTGCAAACCATGTGTCTGTAGCACATGTGTCCATAGATGCATCTACAAGGGTTAGAAATGGTAAAAAGGAATGTCTCAGCTCTGAGAGCAAACCTATTAAGTGCAGAGACAGGGGTTTACTGGGGAAAGCAGTGTATGGTGAAGTTTCATTGTCCTGTACCTGATGAAAGATATTGGGTCAAAAAGTGATATTCACTCAATATCACTCTATAAGTGGTAGTGAATAAAAAACATTCCTGCTTTTCAGCTGCAGTGGTAGAGAACCTGTACATGATGGTGGTTTGGAACAGGAATGGGCCATCCAGAATTTATATTTGATACATAAAATAACAGAAAAATACCGAGTCTGGAGTAAAACCTCTCCTTTCCAAACATGAAAAGCTGTATCCTCACAGATCAAAGTAACAGCCATGGTTATAAAAATCTCCCGTTGTATAGTATTTACTGGCTTTATGGTAAGGCATGGGATGCTGTTTAATAGATTTAACACAGCTGCATAACCCTGGAAAAAGTAATGTCCTAAACCTTCCTTTATGATCATCAGATTTTGTGGGGAAAAAATAAAATGTCCTGCAAGAGTAGACAGGAAGAGAGCATCTGTCTATTTCCATACGTTCACAGTCCCACTAAATCCTTTTCTGCTTAGTTGTATGCTTGGTATGTTGTGCAGACTCTTATCTACAAAATGGGCCAGACTTTGAAGAGCAGTCCCTGAGGAACTACTTAAATATGACCCTCAAAGAGAAGCTTTAAAAACTAATGGGAGCTGTCTGTTTGTTTTCTTTAAACTGTTAATCAACATGATCTGTTGTTACTAATGGGCAATTAATAAAGACAATCTAAATTCCCAAGAGAATGGGGCGTCCAATAACTGAGTGAAAGAGATGTGCCAGTGCAAAGACAAATCCCAAGCTTTTCAGTCAGTGTGACCATTGCTATGGAGAACAAGGGACAGGGAAGGTGTAGATGATAGTAAGAAAAGGAGGAATTCCTTTCATGACTATGGCAATTGTCTTGGTTTTTGTGATAACATGATAATTTTTCTTTCATTAACAGGACTTGGAAAACTAAAAAGGTTAGACTAGATCACACTCCAAGCTGTGAGGAAACTTTAATTAGACAAGAAAAAGATGTGCATGAGGTGAACATAGGAAACATGCTATTTGAGTGATAGGAAGGAGACCAGGATGATTCATGTGAGAAAGAAGGTTGGGAGGAGATTCAAAATCAGGGTGGTAATATAATTAAGTGTTGGAAGTGGTGTTAGAGTATGAAGCCAGTGATAAAAGGAATTGGAGAACATTCTCTTTGGTTCATTTTGATTTCCCAGTACTTCAAGATTAAAGAAGCCCAAAGCTTTCTAATTAGAGAGAAAAAAAAAACCCAAAGAAGTTTCAGTGATGATTGTGGAGTTGATGGTGAATTTCCTGGATCCATTATAAGCAGTATATATGTCAGTATTTCCTCACCCCTAGCTTAGAATTGGAGATCTGTTTGACTTTGGTTATTGCAGACCCTTAGATATCCACTCTTTCACTCACTAGTGCAAGGAAGTGGGGCTTTTTGTGCGGTAAAACAAAAAACTCATGTCTTCTGTACCTGTCTTCTGGTACCAGATGGCTCAGTTCTGAGCTTGTGCAGGAAGAACAAGAATTGCTTGCTGAAGGGACAAGTGAGGTGTTCCTGTTTGCAAAACAGGCTGGAGATCATTCAGCACAAAGCTAGCAGAGGGAAAAACTAGAGAAAGCAGTTATATTAGACAAAATCTTTGTCTTTTAAAAGACAAAAAAATCAGAATCCCATGTGAGATCATAATGTTGTGGAATTTCAGGAAGACATTCTGGTTAAAATTCTTTTCAGTGGCTCTGTTTCATTCTCACTCTAGTGGCCTTGCTCAGGTAATGTCATACATGAGAGGTAACTATGGATAACAGAGTACAGTTGTGCAAAGTAGAGTATTCAAGTGATACATGCAGATAAAGGCAGCTTTGTGATACAATAGGTTATAAATAATATTGAATGTACTGCTTTCTAGCACTCCCCTGTGCAGGTGTATATGTTACAAACCGGCAGACAGCACATGCTGAAAATATACTCTACCTTGTGTATATGTTTCTATGATTTATCTGCATGCTTTTCTGTACTGTACAACACTTTGAGACACTTTTATAAATTATGGCACTCAAATCCATATGTCATAGTACTTTAGTACTTGCTCTCCTGTAGCATTACCTTGGGAATCCAGAGCATGTAATACTTCCTTTGGAGGAGAAATTTATCAATTCCTGCATCTGCAGCCGCCTTTGTAGCACTTGAAAGTGCTACAAAAATAAAAAGAAAAACCAAATGCAAAACCAACCAAAAAACTCTGTCTGTCCAGACTTACACTTAAATATTTGGTTTTACACTATATTTAGGACCGCCTGGCTGTCAGCCAAGACAGACCCTGTCACAAATCTAAAACACTAGGTGGAAAGATCATGTGATTGTTAGTTTAATTTTTTTTTCCAAAATGTTTCTTTTGTCAGTGCATCACTTAAAATATCAAGTGATCTTTTAAAGTGCATGGGAAATAATGTTAACTGCAATTTCAGAATTTCAGAAAATATCTATCTGGCTTTTTTAGTCATACTAAGGGACTGTTCTGTTAATAGAATATTTGGTATTTCCACCAGGACTACACACATTGTTTGCGACCATGAAATGTCCTCAGCAGTATCTTGCAAGCAGAGCCTGGCAGAAGAATAATGGCAAGATGATGGAATATTCCCCCAGGCTGTGATGGGCCTGCAGTAGGACCCCTCTGCAGATTTTCAATTCGATTGTGCCTGACTTGTTTTGTCATATTGGCATGGGGGTACAAGTAGTTCACAGGCACATCAACAGGCCTCCAGCTACAGACATTGATGTTTAGGCACTAGGAGCTAAGGAGGTAAAATCAGCAATGTTTAAAACCCCTCCCTCCCCAAATGTGTGGTCAATTATTCTTAGATGAAATAAGGGATTTAACTGTCCTGACTAGATCGCCAAAATCCTTCTGAACTTTTACAGCATGCTAGCAGCCTTTTACTTGGGAGCCTGGTTCCCAGCTTCCCTATGTGTTTACTCTGTCTTTCAAGGTACTTTGCCTCACTCTTTGCTGCTCTGTGCTGAGCTTGCATTAATGAATGAGCACCTTCCTCTAAGTGGTGGATAATCCTTGACTAATCCACACCTCTGAAAAGATCAGATGTGGAAAAAGTTACAGAAATAAAAAGCCTTATGATCGCTTCAGATCCACGCTGCTCATGTAGCAAAGTTAGAAGGGAACAATATGCCTGGAGAAGCTGGAGATTGAGGGGAACAGTTTTAGAAGACCAGATGCAGGTAAGTAGGTATGTTAGTCCAGGACCAGTAATCCCACTTATCATTTGGATGCCTTCAGCAAATTTTGCACTAAGATGTTTTACAAAACCCCTTTCCAGGTGTTATGGGCCAGGCTCTGGTTTTAAATGCTTGGCAAAGGCAAGGTAGTTTTTGCCAAAGTTCTTGGAGATGCCTTGTTTTATGAAGTCCAGGCATAGAGGAAGTTTTCTCCTGGAAGATTTGGGCCAAGAAAAAGCACTCCCCCTCTGAAGTGTCTAGCCCAGGTAATATTATTCTTCATCACTCATATGTTGCTGAAGCACTGAGTGCTATATACAGACATTCAGAGATGTCAGGAAGCACTCCCTGACCTT
This sequence comes from Melanocharis versteri, assembly GCA_013397845.1. NCBI lineage: Eukaryota > Metazoa > Chordata > Aves > Passeriformes > Melanocharitidae > Melanocharis > Melanocharis versteri. Next base: position 485,187 of record VZTG01001425.1, read on the forward strand.
TCTAAGCTGCAGGTGAACCTACACAGGAATGATCTCCTCTTCATACACCACCACCTTTCTTCCAGGGCCCCACCCCTGTGCCTGCAGCCATCTCTCAGTACAAGGCAGCAGCTGGTTAAAAGTGCAGAGGAACAGTACATGATTGTTTAGGACAGGAAGTTGCAATATCCACTTGCAAGAATGTAATTGCTTTCGAGCTGGAACAGGGCCAGGACGGTTGATTCCAGCTGGTAGGAACAGCTGCAGCTGTGAAGGCAGCCAAAACTGGGCGGGCTGCACGGAGGGGAAGGGGAGAAATGGAGCTTGCCAGCAACCTTCTGAACCCAGAGGTGTGCAGGGGAGAGCCCTGCCCAGGTGCCTCATCCTCCCCACTCCACTGTGTGGCCCATGGGGAAGTCTGCAGAGGAGCTGGCCAGAGGCTGTAGCCAGGCACAACCCAGGACTTCTGGCATTCAGAGGCTCCGCAGAGTTTTGTCTGGATTGCAACTAACCATGCTGTCTGCCTGTTTGTGTCCATCCTCCCATTCCCTTTAGTTCAGCTTCTTCAGCTCTGTGTCAATCCATTCTTATCCCTTTGCCTACCATATTTTATGGTATCCTTCTTCCTTTCATTGCCTAAACCTTCTGGCCAATCCCCCACTCCAATACCCAGGAGCTACTGTCTTATGTTCATTGTGCTTTCCAAGGGCTTGTGTGTTTCCCACCCCTAGGTCTCTGTTTGTTCAGTAAGCTCCTTCTGTGGAGCCAGTCTGCAGCTCTCTTGGTGTGGCACCTGGCACAACCCTCATTCTCCTCTGGTTATTTAAGCAAAGACAAGATTATAAGTAGCAATGAACTGTGTTAGCATTGTGATATTGTCTTGTGAATCCTACTTTAAATGGAGCATGCTGACTTAAATACACACCAAAACCTAACTCTGTGGTCAAAGAATTTTGCTGTTTCCTAGAAGAGGGGACCTGTCCATATGAATCCAACATACAGATTAAACACAACTGTACAAACAGATTATTTTTTAACTTTAAAGCCCTATTTGAAAATCTTAAGAGAAAAAAACATTGTACTGAAACAGGTATCATGCTGCTCTAACAAAACACTGGCTTGATTTTGAGGCTGAACAGAGAAACTACAGGTTTTGCACACTCAGAACCTCCCCAAGTTTTTTTCAGCTGCACTTAAATTTTCCAGGGCTGGTTTTGCAAATAAAGAGAGTCGTGTGACTTCTGAGAGTGGCAGGTCTGCCAGACTGTCTAATGCTGTCTGCCACGTGCAATCATGGAAAATAAAAATGCTTTTCCTTTAGAATAATCTCCTGGAGGCTCCTTGTGCACCGTGCTGCTTCCCACCACCTTGCTGTGTGCCAGGGAAGGCTATGTTCACCAGATTGTTTCTCCTTACTAGCAGGGCCAAGTCTTCATTCAGCTCATGTAGTTTCTGTAAGGGCAGGTCCTTTACCCTTTGACTCTCTTGAAGTCTGTTGGGGAGCTGGATACACGAGACAGTTTCTTAATACTTATGTTTTTAAATTCACCAGTCTTGATGAAAAACACTTTGATCTTACCGAGCTACCTTAGCCTGGTTTAAATTAAAGGGGAGTTATGGGAAGTATGCCAGGAGAAGTACTTACAGCATCCAATATAGGCAACACAGTTACAAATGTTTATAAAAGAGGTAAACGAAGAAATTACAGAAAGAGAACACTTAATCTAATCACAGCAAGCTCATATCTAACAGAATCTTTTGGGCTTCAGCTGACTTGTCATTGCCCCAAAAACTTTGTCAGGGTTTTTCTGTCTTTTGCATCTGCAGCTTGGGGAGAATTCTTCAGGGCCAGCTTGGTCCTGATTGAAGGGATGAGCTCCCTCTTGATGACTTTCTTCATCTGTCTTTCTTCCTTTCACCTCCAGGCAGAGCCAGCTTAATGATATGTCCTCCATGGGCCTGACACTGCTCAGATGGGAGCTGTGGCCTTAGTGCTTTCCTTTGGTGTCAGAGCTGGCAGTGTCTGTGTTTCTGTTGTTCACAGTTTTCACCCTCCGTGCCTTTGGATTTCCTGCCAACTTCCATAGTAATAAATGCACTAGTTCTAAATCCATGAACCGTCTCAATGATGATGATGATGTCTAGCTCGTGACTGAGATCATGCATGGGGATAATCAACCACATGGAGAAACAAAGGTTATGACACACTTGGCCAAAATTTAACCCTCAAAAGATGCTCTAGCATTCACTTTTACTCAAATTAGGAGCAAATCATTTTTCTGTCAAACAAGCTTTGTGGTGTGGTTTTTCATAATTGACAGGCTGCTTTTGGAGAGAACTAATTGTCAATTGATTTCTGAATGGACATCTGAAAGTACAAAGCTGAGTAAGATAAGGGACAATGCAATTGAAAATATAGTGTTGTACTGGTTTGAGAGCTGATATAAACAGAAAGCTTTCTTTTCGTACCTGGGTGTCATCAAGTGATTCTGTGACAGTCTTGACCATGGAGGGACAGATCCCTCATGCAAACATCCTGGAAAATTTGCTGCAACACACTTGGGGTGAGGTATTGGATCATCCTGTCTGGTGCCATGATACAGCTGCCTTGAATATTACGAAAATCATCAGGAAGAGTATGTATGAGTTTTTTTTAAATCTACTTTCCAAATCCACCGTCAAATTGAATTATTTCACTGTTAGTTGAATGTGCCTAATATATATTAATATACATGAAGATAAAGAAACAGCTTGGCTGGCTCATAGTTTTAACGTATATTCTGGGAGATACTATTTTTTCAAATTTTTGAGTATTTGGTGAACTGATACCTCTTTGCCCAGACCACCTTCTGATATTCTTTGCCATATGTCCTGATGCCTCACTCCGGAGCTGGGACTGACCTTATGTAGTGCAAAGTTGTGACTTGTTTTCCCAATGCAAGGCTGTATCCCTCTTATCCTCTACTGTGAGGTTTGAACATAAAATCTCTTTCTTCTCAGTTGAGGTAAGAGCCTTTTCTACGGTTGTTGGCATTGACTGAGTTCAATTACTCATTTAGAGAAGTTTGTAGAAATGACCTGATAACATGCTGTGCCCCACTGGATATCTATGGCAGCACAGTTTTCAGAAGAATGCAGAGGGTCCATTTGAAAGGATGGAGCTTAATTTTCAGATTTAGAATAGAATTTTTTCCATTTTTTTGGTAAAATGTAGTCATATCACTGTTGAGATGAACACGCGACTACAGACGCTCCAGAGAATATTCACTGGAGTGTTGAATTTATGCATGTGAAATTCAACTACTGCTTCTTCAAAGCTCTGGCTACCACTGTTTCTGCAGCTCCAGCACTGCTGAGAAAGCATCAGAGAGCTTGCATTCCACGGCCACCTCTTGTCCCTCACTGTGGCTTCATGACACAAGCAAAAGGCATTAGTGGGAGCACGGAGGTAATTCACATCACTTATTCCCTTAGTGTTGAACAGTCAGTAACTATTAAACTGAATCTCGATCATTTACATGCAAATAAAAATGCAAATAAGCAGTAGAAATTCAAAACAGCAAACCATTTTCTTTAACTTAATTCAGTATGAAAGCCAAAATTCAGTTCAGCCTGCTTTGTGTATTTAGTTTCAGGGATTAGTGGGGGACTGCTGTTTGTGACACCATGCAAATGAATGGTACATTGACTTTTAAAATGACTATAAAAAGCATATCTTAGATTCCAGTCGGTGGTATTGTTTTGGAATTCATCCTTCAATGGATACATACAAGGTTGTCAAAGTAGTTAAGAGAAAGCCTTCACAATTCGTATTCTAACACTTAATACAAGCTTTTAATTTATCTATTTACACATGTAATTCAAACTACTTCACAAACTATTTGGAGGTCAAACATTAATTACTGAAGAGATTTTGCCCAAAACATGAGCCAGCTTGTTCTGGAGGATATGCAACTGGTCAGAGAGAAGCAACACAGGGTGTGAGGAATAAGCTGCTGGGGCATGGTAGCATTGTGAAACCTCAGGCCCAGGGCACAGAGTGTGTATGGGCAGAGGAAGAAATAGGACATAACTGAATCATTGTGAAATGTGGACTACTTAAAATTCACCTTATGAATCTCTTTCTTTTGGATACCATGCAATATGGTGATGGCGGCATAATAGCTTTAAAAAGGATCTGTTTCAATCCAGTCTTCCAGAACTACGGGATGGAGACAGCTTCAGAACATACTGTAATAATAAACACCTACAGCACATGTATTTACCTGAGAAACACTTTCACTTCAAAAGACTCACTGTAACATTTCTGAGATTTACTGAACATGTGCCCACAGAAAGTACAGTAAAAAGGTATTCCAAGTCGGTTCTTTTAGTTTAGGGGGAATGCCATGAAATGTTATTTTAGGTCTCATCGTTCAAACAGAGTGATGCAGTTGCTCTGTGAACATCTCTGAAATGCCTCCCTGTGAACATAAGTAACTAAGGACTGACTTTCTACAGTTTCTAGGAGGAAAAAAAAAAGGTGCATTATTAAATACTTTTTTGCTATTCACCAGTCAGTTTCCTTCTAGTCTAAAACACATTCATTTTTTCAGTAAGGGACGTAGTCTGTTTACAATTGGGTTCTGTCAAGGGCTCCTACAATATGTGAGAGAAAACCTGTTCATTGTCATCTCTTTATCATGATATTTGCTGCCCCTCTACAGCTAGAAGGAAAACAATTAAAGCAATAAATCTGTAAAAACAGAGACTGCATGTAAACAGCTCCCATAAAGCAATAGGTTCTAAATCCACCAAGGGCTGTGTTCAGGTGGGTAATTTGTTTGTTTGACTTCATGACTGTGTGCCAGCCAGAAAGAGAAATAGATGCTACCACCAGAAAAGCAACGTCTGATCTAAAGTGGTGGCTGGGGAGAGGGGGAAGCTGGAAACACTCTTTCCTGATCCTATGCCTGCCAAGCCTCGTTTCACAGCTCCCACTCCATGTTCCTTTTGTGGAGAGGTGTCTACGGCACAGCCCCACAGACCCTCTGCTCCTCTGGGGAGATGTGAGTGTCACTGTCTGCCAGGTTCTAGCCTGGTGTTACCGGGTGGGAGTGGAGCCAGGCAGTGGACCCTTAGACATTGTGGTCTAATGAGGCTCTGGCAGTACGTGACCTAATGCGCTTGAGGACATGCATGTCCTCTCTCCAAACAAAAGGCTTTGCCTGACCCTCTCATCTGTCCCAAGAGTGAATCTCATGTGGAAGTTTTCTGACAGCTTGCTTTGATGCTGCTGAGGGATGGGGTACCAGGAGGCCTGTAATGTTCTTGAGGCCTGAGCTGCCAAGGACTCAAGAGAGTTTACTTAATCGAAGACCAAAATCTGCTGCAGTCAATGGGAGACTTGCATTGACTCTAGAGCTTTTTGGATCAGGTTCCAAATGATTAATTCCTCATAAACAAAGAGGGAAAAAGAGATTCCAAGGATTCGGGCCTGGAAGAAACACAAAATTTGGTCCTATAACTGTCATGCTCTTTATAAACTGAGTTACATGGTTATATAGCTTCTAATTATCTTGTAATCTTCAGTGCTGTGTGAATATTAATATTTACATGATTGCTGTGTGCTACGGTTCTGTGAGTACTTGCACTTCCAAGAAATGCCTGTTCAAGAGTGAAAAAAAAATAACTCACATGGAAGAATAAATTTTGGCTTCTAGGAGCAACTTCCAAGCGCATTACTGAAATGCCAGAATTGAGTATGATATAAACTTCAAAAATGCTGACTGGGAAGGGAGGAAGGAAGGAAGAAGAGAAGAGATGACAGCAAAAAAGAAGATGAGAGTGGAGAAGGACGAGGACCTTGAGTTCAGTAACATTCATTTTTAGTTTTCAGCTAAATATTTTTGACATAGTCAGGTTTAATTCTGTGTTGTTAAGATAGTGAGGGCATGGCCAGACAGAAGAAAGCCTAATAGACTCTCCTATTAGGTGGATGTATTTTTTTGTCGAGTCTGCTCTGACCTTTATGTCTGTGTTTTTCATTACACAATCATCATGACCTTAATTAATCTTCCTCATGCATTGATCCCAGACTTGTGGGATTCCTAGGAAAGGAGTCAAAGGTGCTCACTTGATGATCCTTGTGGGTCCCTTCCAATTCAGAACATTCTGTGATTCTGCCATTCTTTTGCTGGCTGTTGGTGGATGAAAGTTTGTGTTGGAAGGCATTAAGCTCTTGTCTGCTGGGTGACACCAGCATTCTGGCAGCAAGGGCTCTGTTCCCCTGGTGTGCAAAGCCCATGTGCCGAGTGCATCTTGCCTGCGTGTTGTTTCTTTGTGCAACAGAGCAGCAGGATTGAACATAGTTTGAAATGCGTGTTCACTATACTCTGAGTTCTGGTGTATTACTGATCAGTGCAGCTCAAAGGTGGGCAAGAGGAACTCCCTTTTCCTCTCTTAATGTTTCATGGAGCACAAGCTGTATGAGAGCAAATATGTGTGAGCAGGGTTCTTCACAAGTGGGTGAATAGAGATCTGACTGCCAACATCAAGCTGATATGCACACAGATGCCATCACTGTTTTACATTAGGGAACTGGAGTCCTTGAGTCGTTATAAGGGGGAAACATGGCAGTTTGTATTGCCATTGAATCTAGAGTAAGTGGCAAGGGAAGAGACTTCCATGCAGACATGAAGTTGCATCTAAGCGTGCTATGGGAGCCAGGTTCACATGGAAAACCTCTGTGGAAATCAGGCATAATTTCCTTCCAGGAGCTCCAAATGTGCACCTTGTTTTTGGCCACTGGAGCCACGCAGAGCCTTTATAGGCAGTCTGCAAAGGGCTTTCAGCAGTAGCTGTTTGTGATGGAACCTGCAGATTATCAATTTTGTGGTCTCTTTATCCTCCCTTGGACTGGAGCAAATTAGAGCTTGCAATGACCAGCCATATTGGAACTGACAGTCACCTGACAATGACAGTCAGCAAGGAAATATTATATATTACAGGCTGTGGATGCAATTTAACACATACCCAAGAAATAAATTTCTTGTCTAGAAGTCCAAGGCTTACCTATCTGCCTTAACATTCTTTAAAAGAAATATTCAGACATCCTGCCATTGTGTTGAGCAGAACAAGAGCATGCTAAGATCGAAGGAAAAGCTCATACTGAACACTACCACACTACAAAATGTTTGTCTGGGACTAGCAGCTTAAAGAAGTTCTGACTGACCAATCTTAACAACACAGAGACAGCAGTAATTTTACGTGGTGAACCTGTCATGTAGAATTCGCTCTGTCAATCAGAAAACCACAGCTGAGCGGGACAGAGTCAGTTCAGTTGCCTGTTGATTTGAAATTGTTCCACTTTCTTCTGAAGTGAGCTGAGTGCTCATATGGCAGTTATTTTGTCTTAGCTGGGAACCCACAGTGGGCAGCTGGAACATAACTTAGGCGGCCAAGCTGTCTTGCAAGTGATCCTGTGGTTTGCCACTGAACGTGAGCACCTTACAATTAACGTTGCAGTTGAACAGAGAGCTTAAATATTCCACACAGGCCTGGAAGACTTTGGGTTCCCGAGGAGGTGTTAACTTCCTGAGGTGCCTGAAAATATGACCTGGCTCAAGGCAAGAGTTCTGAGTGATGAGTTGTCACTGGGTCTGAGGCCACAGAACTGGCCTCCTCCCAGGCCAGTGTGAACATGCCCTTATCAGTGGGGTTTGACAGGAATACAGCCCAGTTTCTGTTCCCTGGTCTGACTGCACAGGCTCTCTAGCATGGGAGGCTCAGCTGCAGAAAAGCAGATGGGCTAAAATGCTGACCTACTTGTGGGTAACATTCTTATTGTCTTCCCAGGCTCCTTTCTCTGACCTGCCAGGTACTCATGTCCGTGACAAGCAAATTAACCTATATAGGTAGCCAGAATATGAGAGGTTAATTCACACATAGTGGCTATCTTTAAAGCTACAGCATTGCTCAGGACAGGTAGATTCTGGTCTGCTGCAGACGTCATTGTATTTCCCTTTATTTCAGTTACAACACAGAGTATCCTGATTTTACAGTTAGAGAGAAAGCAGGAGACCATGCTACGTTGGCCAATGTATATGAATTTTTATGCTGTAAATGCTTCCAGTTGCAATGTCTCTCATCTCCTGTCCTCCCCTGAAAATATCTTCAGTGAAACTATCCATGCCCAGTGCTGTCCTAAGCCATTTACAGCATAATGGTTGTGGATAGAACTCTAAGGCACAAAGAGATGAGCCCGCTGGGAGTGAAATCTTAGTGAGCAATGATTCCTTCTTGAAGGTGGTCTGGGGGTGCCTTTCAAAATACAGTGAAGTTTTCTCCTTCTAAATGCTGCACTGCTGTTTTGTATCATTGGTAAAGGCATATTCATTTTTACCCTAGAGGGTAGACTTTCATTATTTTAATTGTAACAGTTCATATGCTGCAGAGAGTCTGATTTTTAACATATGTTCCCTGGTATATCAGTCGGAATGAATTACACTCCTTTAAAAAAGTCACTTAACCCAGTACAGGATATTTCTTTTTATACTAGTTGTTTGGTAATGTTAACACTCAAATGATCACGAGTATGCTTTGAAGTGAATCCTGGCTTGGAGATGGATTGCTGAAATTAGCACCTTGGTTGTTTTTGCTTTAGTCTGTCTTCTTGAGGTCTCTATAACACGTGAGTTGATTGTTTTACAGCTTGGAGGTTATCTTTGACATCTAAAGGGGCAAAGCACTTCATTTTCTTCTCTTCCCATTTGGGGTTTGGAAGTAGAGAACACCTCAGTCATGAAAGTCTCCAAAATTTCTCTGTCTGGCAACTTGAATTACTCAATTTTGATTCAAACAACCACGACAGATATTTCAGTCTTGTGTAGGAGAGGCAACATGGAAGAATCTTTGAAGCAGGAAGGCTGTAGGTTGTTTCACACTCAGTATCATCAGTAGGTTGCAGTAGAAGTTGATGTAGGGGAAAAGTCTAGTGAGTTGTGGTGCCTCTGTACTAGATTGGCTAACACAAGGCACCAGCAAGGCTGCTATTTTCAGGCAACACCTTAAGCCCTGGAAATCAGACCTCTTTATGGACTCTCAAGGCACCTCCAGTCATTAGTCACTTAAAAAAATCCTGACTCTTGTTTGGATAAGGCTTAAAGGATACTGCAAGGTTATTTTCTTTCTTGCTCACTGGTCTCAGAATAGAGTATGCTTCTAAGGAGCTCAGTCTCATGGAAAAGCAAGTAATTTGCTTGGTTTCAGATTATCACTCAGAAAATTCATATGAACAGGCCAAGAAGGATTTTTACCTCTCCCAAATGTTTTTCCCCTTTTGCTAAGAATATTTGCAGATCTTGACTGAGTTTGTAAAAGGAGATATAAGACACACATTCCTCAGTGTGAAATATACATTAAGGAACTTGGAGTGTGATTTCTTTCCCAAATATATTACACCATGTTCCACAAGCTACATCCACTGTCTCATACTATGAGATGATGGCAACCTGTGTGTATCAAAAAGATTCATCAATAATCCTTTATTTGGAATACAGCAGGGGAATGAATATAACAGAAAAACAACTTTGCGGCAGTTACAAAATATCTCAAAAAACAGCACCAATAAAACCTTTCCAGTACACAAATGGCTACATTCCTAAGGATATGTCCAAACTGCTTGGGTAACCAGAGGATACATCTAAATATCTGACAAGTTAGCAGTGTCAGAAAATCACTGCAAATCCTTCTCCATGAGGTCTGAAGCCCTAAATAAAACCTGAAGACGTCATCAAAGCAATGGACTTTACATGGTCTGAGAGAGCAGAAGGGAATTCCAGTTATTATTCTATAGTAGTATGAGAGCTTTTAAGTTTCTGCTGGAGTTTATTGCTAGTGACAACTACTCTAGTTTTTCTGTGACTGTCTTGAATTTTGTCCTTGGCAACTGTTAAGGGAAAAGAATCCGTGACTTACTTGTAAGCTCTCATGAAGGGCTGTGTTAGAGTCTTTCTACTGTACACTAACACTAGGACTTTTGGAGCGCAGTTTTGTAGAACTGCTTGCCTTCTCCTGTTCCTGGGCTTAGGGTGTCTCTGGAATGAAGAAGGTTGTTTTTCTGATGTGGAAAAGAGAGTTCTGAACTGATAGAAATGTGGCCAGCTTGGGCAGTGCCAGAAATTTAAGATCCTGCTCCAGGATACGTAATTAATCACTGGAACTCTTGTCCTCAGGTTGTCATAGAAACAAAATAAACTGCATAATCTGAAACAATTGTATTAGCTGAGATTATATAGAAATTTTAAAAGGGAAATATGGTCTCAAAAAGGGAAATTCTGGTCTGTAAATGGATAAGGAAGAAGCTTCTCCAGTGATTGGTTCTCCACAGAAAGGATTTCTTGCACCTGAATGGTGGCTCTGGTCACCAAGATTTGAGCATGAGGATTCACAGAGTCAAAATCAAAACCTTACCCTATGTGTTGTACTGCTGTCCTTATACATAGGCTACATCAAATATAGTTGTAGTTTGGTCTTGTTGTAAAAAACTTTTGCACAGGACTGAGCTAGCTAACACCAGACCAAAGTCTCAGAAATCTTCAAAAAATAGGGAAAATTGTTCTCAGGTGTCAAACTTTCTGAACTGCTCTTTGATTGTTAATTGACTTTGGTGAGGCTCAAAACAGGCAAACACTCAAAACTTTTGCTGAATAAAGGTCTGAGGAATGTTAAACTACCAGCCGGTTCTAATTTGAATTATTGTCTTAATTAGTCATTTGATTTTGACACATCTAAAACATGTACTGTCTTGGAATAAGCTTTCTCTTTCTTCAGACTAGCCTGTTTCTCAGTCCTCCTCCACAATTTAACCTGTTCTTCAAACAGCATTACCAGTGCAAGAAAGACGAGCACTCTGCCCTTGTCAAGACTGAACTCTATAATTTTCTTCTCTCCTGAATCATCTGTTGGAAGGATGGGAATCCAGGAAGTTATTTTTAAAATATTATCTCTATGATGGAATGTGACATCTTTCATGTGGGTGACCCATTCAAAAAACTCATTCTGCTGGTAAATTTTGAGCCTTTCATTAAAGTTTAATCGTGACTTCATTATAAGGATGTCAATATAATTTATTTTAACTTAAATGCCATAGATGGTTAAGAGTTGGAAAATGTAACTGACATTTCAATAGTCACATGTAACTGTTCCTGAAGAATAAAGCTCCCGTATTTTATTCTACCACTCTGCACTTTTTTTGTGGTGTAACTTCTGTTTCCAGTTCCCCAAAACTGCACATGCCCATTATTCATGAGGCCAACTCAGGAATTAGATGTTCCCTCAGGATGGGAGAGCCTGTGCCTTGTTCTCTTGCTACCCTCGTGAAAATCCCATGTAATTGTTTCTGAGTTTCTTTTCACTGTTTTTGTGACTTGTGAGTTCTTGAAGGCAATGTAAAGGATGGGATTTGTTCTAAATCTAGATGAAGCTATTCAGAGTGTAAGGCATAGGAGACATGAAACCAGCGTCTAGCAGCTTTCCTGAACCGTGTCTTCAAAAATCACAGCACATCATGGATCCATCATCTTTAATAAATTCAGGATGACCACACGTGAATTCCTGCCAGCACATCTCACAGAATTTAAACAATCCCTTTTTGTCTTAAGCATGCAACTTCTGTTTCAACTCAAGTCTATGTGTCTGAAGGACACCAGTGAAAATCTTCAAGTAAAATAGAATTCACTATTCCTACACATGTTGTTGAGAGGATTAATTGCAACTGCTGTTTTGACTAAACTCCCAGAGCTAATTTCAAGGAGATATTTCTTTGTTACCAGGTATGTCCAAACAGTAGGCTGAGGAGACCATGGTTGAATTTCCAATACCATGTGGTCTTTCCTGTCTTACATGACCTTTTTTGGAGCCACCTGTTCAGTTTCACTCAGTAAATCCTCTGGGTGAAGTATGTGGTTGCAATTCATTACTATGCTGACTTTAGACAAGTAAATGGAACTGCACTGCAGATAAATTTTATCCATTGTTTAGTTTTTAAAAAACTTTGTTCCTCTTTTACTGAGGACAAAGTTTGCAAGGTTGCAGCAGCTCCAGAAAAAGCAGAGCCTGCAATCTCTTGCACTGTCAAGTGACAAAGATCCTGCAGTTGTGAGACAGCTTAATAATATATATGTTTTCAAAATATCCATTTGTAACTTGTTTATCATCAATTGATCTCTAATCCAATTTGACTGAGTCTTAACTGAAACTCCTCCCTAATATTTCCTTATCTCCATCAGCTTTGGACTTTTAGCCTATGTTGACAAATTTATACAGAGAGGCAAGAAAGAAAAACACTTTACTTAAGAGATTAATTTAACAAGCAAGAGTAGGAGGAAGCTGTTATTTTATTTTGCATTTTTAATTTATAGCCATTTGACCATGAATAAAACCTAGGTTTCACCAATAAACTCATCTGGAGTACATGTGTAAGCAGTTAAAAAAGTATGCTGGACTTTGGCAGCACATCTGTCCTAAATAGTCAAGCAACAGACTAGAAGTTGCTTTTTATTCCTTTCACAACAAAACCATTAATATGAGACTCTAAGGAGGAAAAAGAGGGGAAAAAGAAACCAAACCAAAACCCCCCCAACAACGCAATCTTCAAAGCTTTTACCCTTATAAGTGAGTTAAATTTCTACTGTGACTTTTGATACCAAAATCCAGAGGAGCAGTCAGAATATAAATAATTTTAAACCTCCTTTTTCCTTCAGTCACAGTTACTGCATGATTTCCACAAAGTCACCTTCAAATGCACCATTTGAAGTAAAACTGTGTTCACCAGATACATGGGTACTGACAGCTGCCCCACAGAATTTCAAGGAAATTACGTTCCTTTTTTTTTTCTTCCTGATAAGTTAATTATTTTTATACACTTAGAAGGATAAGATGTGCTCAGTCATGGGATAAGAATGAATCCACTAGAGTAAACTAGGCATCCATATTAAAAGACAGAAGTTTAATGAAATCAGATTGCACTTCTTTTGTCCTTTCTTACTCCAGTGGATTTAATTGACCCAAATCTGTGCAAGCAGCAATGTATTCCAATGGATTTTTACTGACAAAAATTTTTTTTGTGAAAACTTAATATTCCTTTTAGGATTTCTGTTAATGCTTGGTGGTTAATGCTTTTTATTTCTACTAATATTTCTAGTGTTTTTATAGTATGACTTCTGTAGTGCTGGCTTTAATTGTGAACCCCAGAAAAGAGGAGATACAATAGGAGATTTATTTTTTTGGGATGGAAAATTTTATTTTCTCACACGATTTTAGAAACTTGTAGTTCACAAATAAAAGAAAATTACATGGGAAATTCTGAAAAAAAGGAGCATGCAAATTATATGGAAATGTTTCACTGAAATATATATTAAAATGTTGATAAACTTGGGTCAGCTTCATATAAAGGCTGCTTTAGAGCCTGACTGACCTCCCTGTGGCTCACTGACCCACCAGTTTTTCTTTGTACCTGCCTAGTCCTAAGTGAGCCACCACGTTTTGGGCACAGGAGAGATGTTAGGGTGACTCTTCCATCCTACTTGTTTTTGAGGTCAGTTTTTAGCACAGGGGTTTGAATGCTGTGAGTGCTTGCAGAGCAGCCTGTTGGGACCCTGTGTTGGAAGATGGACTAGGAGGAAATCACTATGCTTTTACCTCATCCTTTGTGAAAATGCAGAAGGTTGCCACTGTGTTTCCCATGAGGTGAGGGAATCCAGGTATTTTTTGGGATGGAGCAAAAATTTTTATATGGACAGAGCCTTTAGAGCATGAAAGCACATACAAGACCACAGTTACCTCTTAGTTTTTAGTTCCTCGAAGCTGAATTTTAAAGACTTCATCTTTGATGGATACTGACTTCAATTAAGGTTTCCCTCTTACAGGTGCTCTGAGTTAGGGATGTCTTGGGAATGGCTGTCATTAAAATCTCGATTCCACGCTGGGAGGACCTGGGTATGATTTTGTAATATCTGGTAGTGGCCACCTGACCCCTGTCTACTGCTGATGATTCGTCCACACTGAGACAATTTCTATCATAGACATCTCTAACATTTCTTCTCAAGGCTGAATGCTTTGCAGGCTGCATCAAGCAGCAAGTAGCTCAAAGGCAAATACTTGCCATTACATAGAAGGCACAATGTCTTTCAAGCCTCTACAAGCTCTACTCATGCACAGCATCTAACAAATCAGAGTCTGTTTTGCATACTGCTAAGAGTACATGGACGCTTTTGGCCAGGGTGCTGAACAAGAATTTATTTCTCAACCAGTTTTGTCTCTTTTGTTTTAGTTACAAGAAAACTTTTTTTGTTTTTTTCCTTTTAAGCAGGACAAAACAATATGAGAAGTCACCCTTTGCAACATCTGCTTGTCTAGATAAACATCTCAGTGACTCAGGCGGCTTCTACCCTGTCTGCCAGGCCTCTGCTGCCACCCACCGTGGGTTGCAGAGGAGAAGCTCCAGGTGTGTTGTCAGCTGGAAGTCTTTTGTATCTGTTATGCAGTCAAATTGCCAAATGAATCACCAAACAATGTGATTTACTCAATATGTAGAATTTTGCAAGAATTGTTTCCCTATAAACAAGTGAATCTTCAAATCTTTTAAAGGGCTACTTCCAGTCAGAAGAGTTGCTGAATAATACTGGTTAAATCCTGTAGAAACAGAATTTAAAAACTGCTAAACTGAGCTCGAATGATGATCTCTGGAAATACAGAGTAACAGGGGCCAGATTTTTCTTACATTAGTCTCTGAAATAGCATAGGAACATTTGAAAATGTCACACTACGATAAACTCCCATCTGTTGTCCTTCCTCCATGGAGAGCTGATATATGTCACTGTTCTTTGCTGTGGTGCAACCCAGGACTTTCCAACTTGAACCATCACATTTGGGTAGTGTCTTAAAATCATTCATGTCTGATAGTACTTGGATGATTAATCACTTAATTTTTACCCCGTGAGTCGATTCCAGACAGTTCCCCAAAAGCAGCACCTGGTTTGTTACTGGCGGGAGGCTGCCTGCACCCAACAGAGGCAGGAGGCAACCACTGCCCTGCCTGCAGTGAGCTTGGGCATGGCACCACTTCCGTGGCCACTGCTCTCAGTAGCGGGTCTCTCCAGAGCTGTTCTCACAGCTGCTTTCCCAAACAATAAATTTTTCTGATATAAAACAGCACTGTGCAAATTTTATTGTTGTGTGTCACTAGAACAGACCAAAACAGTCTTAGTGATGAATCAGTTAAGAAAATCCTTCACCCTGTCCTTTTAGTGTCCCATCTCCCATGTAGTGTTTGGGTTTATGGGCTTTTTAAAGGCTCCAGTGATAACTCTCATGAGCAGACTCTTATATGCAGCCATAGATAAGTGTAGGCAGGAGGAGGTCACTGACATGCTGGGAAAATCTGCTGTCTCCTCACCCAGGGCAGTCCAAAAATAGTATCCTAACTGGTCCTATTAACTCTTTAAGGTCCTTATCCCATCTCTTGTGCATGTACTTGGGCTGCCTTTGGTGAGTTGACATCACATTTCCCTTTGAACACTCCATAAATGTGTGATCTGTTGCCTCATGGATTTTGGCATGTTTAATTGTGCACTGGTGTGCAACATTTGGTAAGAGCTGTCACAGATGTTATCAGGGGAAGACAGGCTCTGAAATATTAATTTTTTTTGTTCAAAGACCCTCATTACATCCGCTGTGGCCAGTGTTCTCCAGTGCCCAGAAAGAGGGCAAGGAGAGGAGAGCAGAGAGGTGTGTCCCCTTCTATCTCCCAGAGCACTGCTGGATTAAAGGCTGGGTAATCTCTCTCGCCCTCCTGATGTCTTGCACACCCATGGCTAGGAGCGAGGAACAGCAGTCCAGCTGCACAGCCACAGAGGTCCTGCTGAGAGCTGACAGTACACTACAAAAGTCCTTTGGTGGCTGACACAACTCCACAGTTTGACTGGGGTTCACCTCAGGCAAATGTGTCCGTGGCATCAGAAAGAACTGCCCCAGGCCGTGCAAGGCAGGAGTGTCACACTGCAGGCTTTCCTCAGGAGGACCAGGAGGAACTCGGTTCTGCCCTGCAGTGCCTTGCTGGGCTGCTCTGCACATGATAAATGGCTTCTCTGAGGACTAGTCTTAGGGGAAGCTGTCCGAATAAAGCGGATTTACACTCCAAGGCTCTTCCATGTCTAGCTGACAGTTCTGGTGCTGCTGATGCCCTATACCTGTGGCCAGCCTGTCTTTCATTTTCAGTATGAAAGTATTTTCCCATCAAACATGCTTTCAGAAGCACCTGAATTGCAGCAGATAGTTTGGTGAAAGCAAAACCTTTTCCTCCTGACTACTTTGGGGGTACAAGAGAAATGACAAGCTCTACTAAGAGTTATGTCATTTTAGATAAGATGTACCGAGCTTTGGCTGCTTCCTCTAGTGAAACTTTTCAATTTGGCATTAGAATAGTATAGGGTAGAGAGGGCCAGATTTCCTCTTGGTGGGAGCAGGTATTTTGATTTGTGGGTGAAGGGAGATGTAAAACCAAAGTATTATGAGGTAAAATGTAGATCACAGATTAAAGTTTTCTGATGTAAGTCGTGTAAAACCTTGCCAGTCATCCTAAGCTGTATCCCCCTCAGCTTCTACAGCACAAAGCAAGAAAAGGACACTGTTCGAACAGAAAGGATGTGATCACACATTTCTCAGGCTGCTGCTAACAACAGTTTTATTAAACAACAGATACATCTCCCGGCACAAAGCAGTAACGGGCATGTTGAACTCAGAGTATGAAGGTCATTTATGTGAAAAGTGTATGGTAAATACTTATTGATAAGTTGCAGGCAACCACAGACAAGAGTGAAAAGCCTTATGTGCTACTAGCATAAAACAGAGTTTTCAATCCGGTGACAGCATTTACTGTTTTGAAACCCCTCAGGGTCAACCCTGCAAGTGTGTCCTCATATGCCCAGGATTCATATGTCTCTCTCCATCTGGCTCTTCTCTCAAAACAGTTTTATATTTTTCTACTGACTGCAATGCATATATCATCTTGCTCAGATCTCCAGGAGAGTAGAACTGAGTCAACAGATTTGAAGACAAATGTAGTAAAATTTTGAGTGATACGAGGTGACAGGAAAGAATCTGCAAATGAGCATTTTAAAGGTAATTAGGGATATAGTTTAGGCAAAGGGGAAAACATTAGGGCAGAGAAAAATTAATAGTTGTTTTGAGGATAGAGAATTCAGTCAGTACAGAGAAATGTAAAATTACATCCTTTAAAATTATGCGGAGCATAAAAGCAAGTGCTTTTGGTTTACAAGTTCTAGGTAGTAAAAGGGGGGAAGGGAAGTTTTTTGTCTAGGATTGCTAGTGGGTTACTAGACGTAACCATTAAAAAGGTCTATTATTGATCATTTTAAAAGCTGAATGGTCTTTTTAGATATGTGTGTTATCCCAGAAATTGACTCCATATGAGCAATATGTGAGTCACATTTTGCTGATTCCAGTCCTAGCTGTATGTGTGACATGGTCTGTCACTACTTTTTCACCTTTCATGCACTGGAGCTGTTTATTCTGGCTTAAAGCTTACAGAGAATTTAAGACCTGTCATGTAACAAGACAGCAAAAAGTGGAAAGGGGGCTTAAAAGCCAGTGGAATCTTTGTTATATTTGTCTAGTGTACCTAGGAAACATTTGGATACAGCTCTGCTGTACTCTGTCCACATACATAAGTTGGGGATGCTGAATGCTGATGTTTAAAAGAAAATAATTTTTCTCCAATAAGGCACCACCCAAATGGCCCAAGAGACAGAATCTTCTGTATTCTTCTGTCTGAACCTCAGTTTTTGTGTTTTAAGGGCCAGATCACCAACCATGACATTGCTATTTTGTCTGTGTGTGAGCAGACTTGGCATGGCCAGGCAGTGATGTGCAAACCCTAATGGACGAAGGCTAAGGGCTTTGATGTGTTGGAGAAGGGCACCAGACTGTCCTTCCTTGAGAATTAGGCTGCCACAAGTCTGAGAAAGAATTGCTTTTCAATTTGATGGGTTATTAATAACTGGTCATAAGTGAGTGTGCTCTTTGGGTTTCTCTTCCCTTCCTTTAGCTATCTGGTTTTAATGAAAGGATATTTATTCTCTATTAGCCCTTTGGTGCCTGTCTGCCTATTTCTCTTTTCCAGATACCCCTCACAGCTGTTGTATTGTGCTCTCTTTGGGGAGTTCCTCAAGAGAGGGCAGATACCTGTCCTACAAAGAAAGGGTGTACATAGGAGCTGCACACAGTCCCACCACTATGCCTCAGAAGCAGACCCTCGTATTTCTTCATCCTTTTTTATAATAAAGAAAATTCTGTCTGACTTTTGTAGCAATGGTACTTGTGTTCTCATTGCCTCCCACTTGAGCATAGCAATACTTGATCGGGTACAGCATCAGATTGCAGCGGGGTTAGCATGTGGTAACAAGAATGATGATGAGGGGCCTGAAGGAGGGAGAGCATGGCTCTAATTTTAAATCACTGAACTGGCAGCTTCATCTTAGATCAGCTTACCCAGACTCAAAGGATATTGCTGTGATCTATTTAACTGAAATTAACCTTCACTGATATGAGGTAATTACATTCCAAAATCGGTGGCAAACTTCTGTTAATCAGTCCCTGTGTGACACTGTCCTTAGGTTTAGGAGCATTACTTTCAAGCTGTGAGAACAGATTTTTAAACCCAGCTTTGGGACTTCCTGAGTCCCGGCCAACTTGTGGGCAGCTGAGCGTGTGTGCTGTGCAGTTTTTAATCAAATATGTTCTGTTATGAGATGATTTTGCAGAGCAAGCTGAGTCTAACCTGTGACTGAGCTTACCTGGCTCCTGGGCACTCTTGCTCTTAGGAGGGAGGGTAAGGAAGCCTCCTGATGTGTCCTCTTCCTGTGTGCAGTGATAGCTCTCACCTCCCACAATCTCTTCTCTGTATAGGGACAGCACTAGCATGGCTCCACAGGCCTGCTCTAAAAGAAGGCAGGAAGAGTTTGGGAAGAGCCAGTGCTAGGGACACCTATTTCTGGAAAAGGGCTGAATCAGCCATCAAAGCAATTCATGTTTATGGGTCAGCAAGGAGGACAGAAATAGGAAGCCGCCTTATTCGTGTCCTCATTTAACAATGACTTATGGACACGGGAGAGGAAACTGTTACTGAATGGCAACAGCAGATGCCAAGTCAGGTTACTCTGCTGTCTGAATAGGTGAAATCCAGTGGATACCATCAGAGGGTGTTAGAGAAAGGATATGTGGATGAGAAGGGTGAGCAGCTCTGCTTCTCAGCCCCACCCTTTCCCACAAGCCTCTGTGAAGAGACCTTCCTATGGAGTGACATCTGGACATGAGGATGTCTGGTCACCTGGAAGAATCTTATGGGTTTGAGGAATCAGTACTACTTACTGATATTTAACCCTATCTAAACATTCAAAGCTTCACATTTAGGCAGTCATCTGGGGAAAGAGGTGAGTCAGGACCCGTGTGTTAAAGTCCACATGGTTCCTTGTTTTATTGTAATGGTTTTCCAGGCTGGCAAACTATTCTGAAGATACTTTTGGATTGAAGCTATGCTTACCTTTGGTAAAGCTGACATTGTTGTGATCCTTTTCCTTTTTTTAATATACTGTGAAAATCTGCAAACTACTGTTTTCTTTATGTGACCTGTGTGGAAGATTTCTTGTTGTGCCTTGTTTTCTGGTTCTCATCAGTGGTGTTAAATTTGTTGAGGGCTTGGTGCAACAAACTCTACTGTACGCTCATGGGAAGGTCCTGCATGACTATAAGGGAATGTAAGAAGAAGAAAATGTTAAGTATTGTCTATTTCATTTTAAGCACAGCTGAGCCTCTAAGCCAGCTCCAGTTCACCTCCATGCCCAGCACATCCATCCCTCCCATCAGACCTTACAGGAGCTGGTGGTGGTCAGTGCTTCACAAAGTTCTCTCTCAGCTGTTTCAAAACACTTGCTCTTCTATTTGATGCTTTCTTGGAAGCCTCCCAACAAAGTACGTCTGAGCAAATCTTCTTCTGCTTGTGTCGTCTTCAGTCCAGGTTAAAATTGTGTCCAGAAAGAGCTCAGCATTTTGTGTGCCTCAGCCCATATATAGAGGACAGCAGCTCACTGGAGTCAAGACCAATAGCCAGACCTCTTTATTTCTACTGAAATAGAAGCGATATGGGAAAAGATCAGGCTTTGTTTATTCAGGGTAGAGAAAAGATCCTGTTATGGCTGAGACATAAGGCAGTAGGATATACACGTCTAAATGTAATGCTACTAAGGTGCTTGTAGGAGTGGAGAGCTGCCAGGCATCCTGATTGCATTCTAGTGTCTAAACCAAATAGAGTGGAAAAGTGCTTTAATGACCTTTCCTGGGGTCACGTTCTAGTCCTATTCATTTGTGGTTTGAATTCTTTTTTTTCTCTCTTGAGAAAATGTTTAAATGTTAAAGTTCATCATGAGTCTTGGATGAATTTCTGAACCCTTCCCAAAGGCCACCGAAGCACTCACACCTGTCTATTGATGCTGACTGGCTGCACACCTTATTTTGTATGAGGTCTCAAATAATGCCTGGTTTGAGCTGCCTGCTGCTGTTCACCGTAAAAAGAAAAGCTTTAGGAATCTTAAGAGGCTGGATACATAGTAGAACTATTGCTCTTGTAGGACACAATTCCTATGTTTTCAGCCCAGTTTGTGCATTGACTCATTGAATGACCTTGAAGAAAGTGTACTGGAACAGGGGTTGACTTCATCAGGCTGGTGATTAACTCATCTCAGCCTTGTACTGGTAAAAGAAAGGTTTCTGTGTGAAAGAAAAAACCCCACCAAGGCATTAATTCAGCTCTTTTCATGCTTTACTCTGAGTTTTCTTTGACAAAAACAATGCCAGCTTTTGTGGATGAGAGGAGTGGAGTTTGTCAGAACAGAGTGATATAACAGAGAGGCTTCCATTTGCCAAAGATTCAATCCAACACCGATGGGAAAATCTAAATTTAGCTCCTCCAAGCATTACTGATCCATCCTGCAACATTATTTGAAATCAGAAATATCTGCATGTTCATCCCCATGCTTGTTCATAAAAGACTACCCCAAAACCTCACACCCCTTACTCTCGATTATAAAAGAAATGTCTAGTAGCTCTTTTCTACGCCATGTTTTGATAGTGAGCTTGGAGAGTGTTTGCATTGGAAAACTGCCCAGAGAGCATTTTATTGGTCACATTCAATTTTTAAAATGGTTTATATCTCCCTAAACCCTAGGTTCACAGTATTTAATATTACTAATGGGATGGTGAGATTGCCGAGCATTTATCAGCAGAGAGATATCAGAATGGAAATAGTAAAATGAGACATTAATCTTTGAGTTCTCAATATGTCACCGTAGAAACACCCGCTGCCCATTATCTAAGTGTTATGAAAATACCAAGTTCTTAATAACAGACACGTTGGAAGAGCAGTAGAAGTGCTGGGGAATGAATATTGTCATTGGCCCAATCCTCCCTTTCCTTAATCATCTTCAGTCACAACCTGGACTTGCAGGCAGCACTGCCTGCCTCCCATGGAGACAGGTCATTGCCAGGTTGTCTTCAAAGGAAAGATAAGAGACAGATTTTTTTATTATTAAAAAAATATTATTTATTATTTCTGTTTAAATAAGTGGCACTAAGTACTCTTATGAATGATAGTTCGTCTGTGATGATAACAGAGCTCTCACTGGCTTCACTGTCACTAGGTGAAACTCTTGAGGACCTGACATTTACTTCAAACCAGGTTAGAGTCTTAAGGGTGAGCAGGAAACCAAATAGCAGGCAGCTCGTGATTTGCAGGGCTGTGATTTAACAAATAGCACCATTTCTAGGTTTTCCCACCTCCCTGTTGCTCCAGATCCTGACCATACCCTTAACATATTCCCAAGGGGAAAAATTAGAAAATGGAAGAACTACGCATTTGACATTTCTGGCTGATGTCTTTCTCTGATGAGCGGAGGGTTAAGATCAGTAGCATCTGCACTTCTGCCTCTCAAACTGCTTCCCACAGGCTTTATCAGGTAAATGAAGTTTAGTTAACTGTCACCTAACAGCCTGCTTCCCTCTGGGTAGTGAAGGAACTGGAGCTAAGTAATACATTTGTGAAGGTGCTTCCACTTTCTTCTACAAGGAAAAACAATTGGTCTCTTTGTACTATTCAAATCTAAAGGAAATTTTTATTACATTTATGACTGGGGAGGCGAAAAAGTTGTCTTGGAGCAAATCTTTTTTTGATATATTAGGGTGATAATCTTTCCTTAGAAAGAAGGCTCTTTTGGTACATTCTCTGGCATACTTAGAAAGAGGCAACACAAATAGTTCAGCTGGTTTTGGCTCTGTTTATTCTTTCAGTGAAGGAAGAAACTTTCAGCCCCTAGTAAAGAAGAAGAAGAAACAACTGTTTCCCAGCTAGGGTCAACCCATCACCCTTGCCTGGACCAGGAATTATGCTGGAAAGAGAGTGCACCACACAGGCTGAGGGGTCTGGGCAGAAGCAGCATCTTATCCATACATTATGGTACCAGTATTTTCCAAAGGCTCTTTATAAGCAGTGGAACTGTGGCTTTATAACTCGTCCTCATGGAAGTGGTGATGATTTTATTTGTGGAATAGGCAACGGGGCAAGACGGAAATTCTCTCTTTTAATCCAAATGTCCCAAGAAATAGAGAGCATATGAAGCCAAATGTGGGTTTTATCCGCCTTAATATGCAGCTCTACCTTTTTCATGAGGAGTGCACACATAACCTTTCTCTCATGAGCAAGGGATTTGATGCTAACTGGTACATGTACAAGCTCACAGTTCTTTGGCATGTCTCTCTAATAGTACTGCTGGCCCATCTCTTCCAAAATCAGATCCCACACACAAAATGTATGTTTCAGTCAAACTTTCTCTGTGAGACACTTATCTTGAGCTCCACAGAGGCTTTGCAGGTGTGTCAGAAATATCCAGAGCTCACATAGCTGCAGGGAAAAGAATCAGTTCTGTTTATTCACTTAGTGATCTGGCTGCTTGTGTCATCCACAATGTCAGACAAAATGTCAGCACTTCTGTATAACTTATGTTTCTACTTTTCACAGACCTGATATCCTTAAGTATAGCTAAGACCTGCTGTATATCTTATGAAGGGTTGGGAGGCATATCTGAAAATTGCAACAGCAGTTCTATAAGAAATCAGTCGGTGCTTGTACACTTCACCAGTTAGGGGCTATCTCACACAACCATGTATACAGATAGTAATGATTCTTTGGGTGCATTTTAGAACAACAGAAAAGCCTCAACTACCAGCCTTGTAGATTCTTTGATGTTACTTTCCCAGAGCATTTTATTCAACCAGAATAAACACTGTGCGCTGGTGGTGACCTAGTGGAGAACACTGCAGGGGAAATCATTAATGCCCACACATTTGTTCACTTGGTCACCATGGCCTAAGAATAAAAAGTCATCTGTGGTGATGCATGTGCACTTTGCAGGGATTAGCACATCTGTATATTTCCATTTTTTAATAAAATGTCAGCTACATGAGTGTTACAGCACTCGTGATGATTACTGTATTGTGCATCTGCTAAAACTAATGATGCAAGGAATTTCTAAAGTTCAGACACTTTTTTCATTTCCTAAAGCTCAAAGATAGAACACTTCTGGGAACTGAATGCAAATTTCTGAATTGAATTAGGAGGAAAATTGAATTAGGAAGGGTTTTTTTCATTTTATAAAAGAATTAAATGTCCTACCACAGTGCAACTACACACAGTAGACCACACATAGTAAAAATTCCAAACTAGATATATTAAAGTCTTGATTTGCATTTATTTTTGGAGGCACAGGATAAGTCAGAGCCTCATCTTCTCATTTAAATGAGTGAAGTTCTGCTTGGTTTTCCTCTTTTTTTTTATCTTTTAATGCAGTGGATATGGTACCTGTTTTTCCCTCAGTAAGTCCAACCCAGTCTTGTGTGTATATATATATACGCACACACATACATACATATATATATTTTTTTTTTCCTATTGAATGAGGTTTAAACTTGCATTCTAAGCATACATCCCGGTCTGGACTTGTCTGTAGCTGAGGACTGGACTGCTATTGCCAGCTCTGTAGTCAGATAGTCTGGTGATCCTGACCTGATCACCCTTTCTAATACAGAGGGCTGGTCTAGGCAGGGAATATGCTGCATATTGAAATAGTGTGTGATTTATATTGCATTCCTATTCTGCATTAGCTGTCCGTGGAAATATGCTTAGTGAGTAGATGTGGAGAGCAACTCCACTCTGATAGTGCCAAACATCACCTGGCTTTGAAAGCAAAGGAACTTCCTTGTGTTGGCAACTGTGTGGTTGGACTAGGGTAGATTTTTTCTTGGCGAAGAGAAAGTGACCGTTCCCTGTCACAGTAGCCTAAAGCCAGCTCTTAACCATCCATCAGCTGACCATTCTTCTGTGGTGTACTCTAACAGCTGGAATAGCCCAAAGATCAGAGTCTATGGTTGCTCGGCTGTTTTCAGAATTAAATTCCTAGTCCTGAAAAATCTCCTAATCCTATCTCAGTCATAGAAAGAGTTAAATTTTGGATTTGCTTTGACTCTTAATGGAAGGCAGTGTTCCAGGGAGCTGAGACTTCGGCCAAGCTGAGTCGGAGAGGTTGAAAGGAGCACCCTGCACACCTGCACCGAGGATGTAATGCCAGCCACTGTAATTCCAGCAGCATGATCCTCTCAAAGTGTTAGTACCATCCTACAGAGGGTCAGTCACAGCTGAATAGAAAGAGTTTTTGGTGAAGCACACCATATGAAACTTTAGGAATCGTTCCTGAATCAAAGACATCCCAAAGTACTTCGCTTCCCTCCAATGTGTATAGCACAGTTTCAGTAACTTTCTGATGTCCTCAGCTCCTCCTCTCTGCATTCGCTTCACTACCTTCAGCTATCCTAACCCTATCCCTATCCACATGTCATCTATGGCCATAGAAAACCTGCATCCTTGTCTCTGGGAATGGTGGAACAACAGCCCGAAGTATCTGAAGGTAAAACCTGCTCATTTTGGAAACTCATACAGTTCCATTCCCTTCCAATAGGGTGATGTAAAGTATGATAGAGAGTGAAACGAAGTTGGACAAATAATTTAATCACTCTCTTATTCATTTTTCTGAAATATAAGTCCTAAATAAAGAGAATCCTGTAAACTTTTTCTGTAGGAATTCATTTTAGTAATGTAAAATTTCCACTTAGGTTCAGCAGTGCATTCAATCGTAGCAGGCACAAAGCTCAGTAGTAACCTACTTTTGGGTCACTCCCTAACATTGAGAACAACTTTGCCCTACATTTGGGAACACTTGGAATGATGTGGTGAGATTGTCATAGTACTCCCCTGTGTCTAAGGAAAAAGCTTTTACAGTTCTCTTTGCTGAAGGAATATCTGAGGAATCATAAGGTAGGGAGGTGCAGGTTCACCTTGCTAAGTCATGTCTCCCCTCCCATTGCTGGCAGGAGCAATGTTGTATACAGCAGCCTCTGAAGTCCTGGGACAGCTTGAGAAGAGAATTAGGGTTTATAAAGCCTAAGTAGGACCCTGCATGGAGATTAGCCATGGCTTCTTCAGCCTTGAAGCCATTGCTGCAGAGACTTTGTTCATCTGTATTTCCAAGCTTGTGGTGCACAAAGTAAGTCTGGGTTGCATTATAGCCTGTATGTTTGAGCTGAGATGCAGACTAGTATGTGTGCACAGGAGCTCTCTGACACGCCCCTGTTCCAGAGGGCATGCTGTCCTGTGCCTGGAGGTGGCTGCTGTGTCTCTACAGACTGCTTCAGCAGGCTGCCACGTGGGCAGAACAGGTGCTTGTGGGTGGCAGTATCATTTACCCACTGCCATCAGGATAGAGTCACCACTCCACACACTGAACAGTGTCAGCAGCAGTTGTCTGTTCAAGATTATGATCCACACAGGCATGGGATTAGAGCAGATTGCTGGTTGCAGCCACCTGAGACCATAGTGTGAGTGCTTGCAAATGGGTTGCTGGTTTTGCTTTCTCTCTATATTTGTATTCAGTATGCGTCATTTAGCACAATGCAGCAGGATACAAACTGATAGTGATGAAGAAAGTTAAGAAAATTCTTTTAACATGCTAGTAGATACATAGATCCTGAAGAGGAAATAAAAGGAATTACAGGACTAGCGGAGATTTCTCTGCAAATATCTTTGAGGCAACCAAACCTGAAAACATTTTCCATATAAAATTCCTGAAAAAAGGAAGGGAATAAATAAAGCACATCTTTCTCACAGGAAGGAGCTCTATTCCCAGTGTTTCAGCACAGTGCAAACTTCTGTTGACTGCAGAAGTAAAAGCAAAGCTGGTGGCTAGGATGTACCCAAATTCTTGAGCTGTGCTGGACAGAAATAGAGGTAGCTCAAGGGCAAATGACAGCAGAAAGAAGCAGCTGCAGCTACTTGGTGTGGGCATCTTCACTGTTAGTCCAGAACCACATGACCACAGATTTTTGTGAGGCCAAATCTTCTGTTCACACAAGCTCACAGATGATCTTGGTTTAGCTAAATCTCTCAACTTGTAAACTTACTCTTCCATCTCTCAGAGTGCTGGGAATACTCTTTCAATCTGAATGCTGTAACTGTAACCCATCAAGCTATGACTGGGAAAAGCCAATGTTTAGCAATCAGCCTACACCTGTTTACTGTGAACATCAACAAGAACAGCATGTTGTAGTACCAATCTGCTTCTCCTCTGCAGGTTACCTCCATCTCATCCTCATCTGACAGTGTGAGACTGCTTCATTTGGAGCCATATGACAAGGCACAAATCTGTGCTTTTAAAATTTTAAATGGAATTTAAGGGTGTCTGTACACAACTGTGGTATAAGTTTCCTTACCCTTGAGTAGGACAACACTGATTTCCATTCACAGTCTTAATTTAACTAAGTAATTTTCCTTGATGCTTTATGGAGAAATCACTTTGAGCTGTGAATTCATTTTTGCTTTATTTCATATTTATAAAAAAATCAACACTTAAAGTGCTTTTCATGGGGGCTCAGTTTTACAAAAGCCTACTGAATACCATAAATTCTGTTAACCAGAGGTTTCCAGCAAATAGACAATACCTTGCAGAATTGAGCTCAAAAATAATCTTGTCAGGGAAAACAATGTTAGTTCTAAATATGTAATTTGTGTGAATTTTTGCTTCTTTCATTGAACAGAAGACACTCAGCACGTATTGAAGCTGGGACAACACTGCTAGAAGTGTTTCGTCAGAGCAGTCCTTCTCTGCAGGAGTTCAAGGACACTGAGTAAATCGCAGAAGTGATCCTGAACATGGATTTATTTCATGGAGTCTTAAAAGAGACTGGTGAAACTTAACAGCCTTGTTTACTGCAAAAACCATTTCAAACAAACACTTATCTAAATGCATTTGTCCCTGAAGGTCAGCACAGGGAAAGGTACAATACATCCACTAATGGTATCTCTCGGGTATGGTTTCTGTTGTTGATTTTTGTCTCATCTGGATACCGTCCTTTGTACTAGGAGTGAACTACAAGAGAAAAGCTTTTCAGAAGCAGTGAGTGGTCTAGCAGCCTCCCTCACCATTCTAGAACTGCAAAGCTAGTTGCTGGTGCTGGTGAAAGCACGCACAAAGATCTTCACGGGGTTATACCCTTGGATAAATATTGGAAAACCATGACAGTGGAACAACCACTTGACATTCAGCAGATCTTCCATGGCTAGTCTGAAAGATTTTAAGACGTTTATTTGTGGCAGGTAGTAGAGCTTGAGGATAACTACAAAATCAGCCCCAGCTGTCAGCAGAATGAACATACCTGTTTAAATGCTGTGTTTGAACTTGCATTTGAATTCTGGCCCAGGTGAAAAGCAGGCATGCTGCTATCTAAATATTCATGGCTAACAGCAGCAGAAATGCATGTAATGCATGTAACCTGTTAGTAATGCCCTGTATTGCAAGAGTTTTGTCAGTTTTGAAGGCTTTTAGGATTCCTGAGAACTACCAAAGGTGAAGTGCTTCAGACTACAAACTACTGCTCTTTCTCTCCATTTATTGTATAGGCAGAAGGACAAATGCAGAACTGATCCAACTTTCCTGATTTTTTTGGGATGTGGCCGAGATGAACTTTGCCCTTTAAACTCTTGTTTTTCTTTACAAGCTGTGTTTAAATACTTTGAGCCTGTGTAGTTTTTTATTACAAGGAAAACATACTTGCTCTGCGCCTCCTCGTGTCACTATTTTGACATACCGACCCCTTCTTTTCTCTCCAGGCAGTCTCTGGAGAGCCTGGAAGAGTGTAACAGCTCATTGACTTGCAATGTGATTAATCCTTGGATTAGTCAAAATATGATGCAAACTGATCCTGACCCAGTGCTGAATGCTGTTCTTGCCTGCGCATGCAGTGTTAGGTACCTTACAACTGTCTCGAATTGATCAGGACATCCGGATTTTGTAACCTCATTTTGTAACTGTTCCTCTCTCTCGAATTCCATCCTGTGAAGTTCTGAGGATATGTAACAAGAAGCCATCCAGTTACTATTCCTTGCAGCTATCTGCCAGTGTCACCTGCTTCTCTGGCATCATCATGCAAGCATGCACTGTCACACTCCCCGCTGGAATCTCAGCTCGCGAGTTGAGATTCACACCATCATTCAGCCTGACAAGAGTGTTGACTCCTGGAGCCAGAGCTGTGCTTGGGAGCACATAAAAGCACCAGAGTCCCCTACATCTTGGCAGGACTTCAAGGACTATCCCAACGAAGAGATCTTGACAGCATAGTTGTAAACTCCACAGGCCCCAAGGGCTCAAACACCATGATATTTATGCTGCAGACTGGATTGCCAAGATAGTATCACTGTTATGCAGACATCGGTCCCTGGGTAAGAAGTAGCATTTCTCACACCTGTTAATTGGCATTTGAAAAAATTGAGGCTGACTGGAGTGGGCAGTATGACTGAGAAAGACAATGCATGCAAACGCTGTATCCAGTGTTTCTTCTGTTCTCTATTCAGCTGCATGGGTACCACAAATAATTGCAAAAGCCAGTATTAACTGAAGGAATTGCATACTGAATTATTGACATTCCTGGTATATTTAAGACTGTTGTTTTACAGCTTTTCCAGTCCTTATTACAACCTCAATCTCTGCAAAACTGTAAGAAGTCTGGAGCTGTTAAATCCAAAACATGCTTAGGAAGCACCTAAGGGTATGACCAGCTACTGTAAGATTACATGCAAGCTTTCAAATGAAGCACAATCTTCATACTTTGCTCATCTCTATCCCTGATGGAAATACTATATCTAAAGTAGGTCCTTCAAAATGTTTCACTAGACTGGTCTGACTGCAGAAGCAAGACCAGGTATTTTTGTATTAGTAGGTAGTAATTAGAACATTAAAGAGAAGAGGTGAAGCTGGGGACCTTTGGCAGGTAGTGTTTCTGGCACTTCAGGCAGTGTGAGGTAAGTGCAGCAGCACTGAAGTAAGGTCCAGCAGATTTCAGACTCTACCTGTTGAAGTGAATGGGGCAATTAACACCATTGAAAACTAGTTTTTAAGTTCGTTTGTGGGGAGAAACCCTTGACAAATTCTGAAGATGTAACTGCATTACTCAGCTCTGATCCTCAGTATCTTTTCCTAAGAATTGCAAGGGTTATATATTAGCATAACACTTAAAAAAAATTGGACCATAGAAAACATAATTATGTGACTCAGACAGATTGCTCCATAAGCAGAATAACAGAACAGAATATTCAAAATTCTGGTAATAACTTTGAACTCTATTTTTTCAGTCTAAAGACAAAGTTTCTTAACAAACTAATTTTAACTTGGAACAATTCCATTCATTTCCAAGAACTTATAATGAAAATAAGATCCATCTCAGTAATATGAGAATCTCAACCACGGGAAGTCAAAACCCAAACCATCTTGAAATTACTCAGTCTCATGGAAAATATCTGGAAAGTGCTCCCATCTAGTAGCAGCAATTAATCAGATTCTTAGGAAAAATTTCTCCTCAATGAATACGAGAAAAATGAGAACAAAGGGTAAAATTTTCACAAGTAGCTGAAAATAGGCATCCTAAGACTTAATTCAGAATCAGAGCGTGGCTTGGATTGGAAGGGATCTGAAAGACCATGTAGTTTCAACCTAGTTCCTTTCCATGGGCAGGGATGCCACTCACTAGTCCAAGTTGCTCAAAGCCGAACCCAGCTTGGCCTTGAACACTTCCTGGGATGGGGCATCCACAGCTTCTCTGTTCCTGTGCCTCATCACCCTCTGAGTTTCAGTTTACTCCTAATATCTAATCCAAATCTCTCCTCTTTTAGTTTGACCATTGCCCCTTGTCCTGCCACTATCTACTGTAAAAAGTCACTCCCCATCTTTTTTATAAGCTCCCCTTAAACGCAAAAAGGCTGCAGTAAGGTCTCCCTTTCAGTTTACTCCTAATATCTAATCCAAATCTCTCCTCTTTTAGTTTGACCATTGCCCCTTGTCCTGCCACTATCTACTGTAAAAAGTCACTCCCCATCTTTTTTATAAGCTCCCCTTAAACGCAAAAAGGCTGCAGTAAGGTCTCCCTGGAGCCTTGTCTGCCTCAGGCTGAATATCTCCAATATCCCTCTCAGTCTGCCCTCATGGCAGAGGTGCTCCAGCCCCCTGACCAGCTTCGTGGCCTCCTCTAAACCCTCTCCAACAGGTTCATGTCTTTTTCATGTTAGAGACCCGAGAGCTGGATGTAGCTCCCCTCCAGGTGGGGTCCCACAAGGACAGAGTAGAGGGGCAGAATCACCTCCCTTGACCTGCTTGTCTCATCTGCAAAAAATTCTGTAATAGTACTCCTACTCACATTTTCTCCTATTTGTTTCTCTATTTATAATTTAAAAAGGAGAAAATAACACTCTGTGCCAGCTACTGTTGAGCTTTTTCACCTCCTCCCTCTTCCCCTTGCCCCCCACTCTGTGTGTGCCCCTGGACTTGTTGCTCTTTTCGACTGTTTTATTTCAGGTGTCTACCTTTCTACTTTCCTCCTATTGCATCTTTCTGGGGTTTTTTTTGGTGTTTTTGTTTGTTTGTTTGTTTTGTTTTGTTTTGTTTGTTTGTTTGTTTTTTGGGGTTTTTTTGTGTTGTTTTTTGTTTGTTTGGTTGGTTTGGGGTTTTTTTTGGAGTTTGTTTTTTTCTTCTTCTTATTTTTTTGTAACATGACTTTCCCACCGCATGTAACCACCTGCCTTCCGAAGGAACATCTCCAGCATTTGAAAGCAGCGCAAACAGATCCTGCCTGTGAGGCAAAAAGCGCGCAGGAAAGGGACAAGTGCGGGGAAGCGGGAGCACCGGGATGAGACGAGCGGAGCACGGAGCGAGGTCCGGCGGGGTCCGAGGTCCCTCTGGCGGCCACCAGCCCGTGGCCACCGTGTCGCCCCGGCGGTGCCCGCTCGCCCACGGGAGCAGCCGCGCTCCCCGCCTGCCGGCAAGAGCTGCGGACCTCGCCCCGGTTCTGGCCGCTCCGCCCCTTAAACCTGCTCGCGTGTCTCTTTTTACTTCTTTGGAGCAGCAATTTTCAGCTGTCAAACTCATTCTCCTTTCCTTTGCTAAGACCGGTACTTATCCTGCATTATACAAGCGGCTTGAAAAAAACGCTGGCCGTGTCAACTGCCAAAAGCTTGACATCAGAATTTAAAGTGCAAAAACGTTTACATGATGCTAGCCTACTATTTTAGCTGGTGCTATTTTAAACTTACAAATCCCTGTTTATTGACTGAATATTCCTGTCATAGCACACTTGTGTAGATTTTTACAGAGAGGGGAAGCACCAAGAGAATCCCTGGCCAGAGCCGCACACTGTGCAACTCAGATTCTGAATACTGCTATGGATTTCTTCAAATGACAGCTCATATCTTCAGAACTTACTGCAAGTTTGTGTAAAACTCGGGATACTGAATACTAAAAGCATTGACCTTGTCCTGCATTTTTGCTTCTTTGTCTGGTATTATGTTAACATGGGGGGTTTCAGCTTTTTCTGACAAGTAGAACCTCTCACTTTAAACTTAAACCCACTAACAGGAAGTCTGTTTTCCTTAGTGGTCTTGCAATTAACTAAAAGTTTGAACTTCTGCACTCACTGTGATTGAAATTATCATATTTTTCTTCCCCAAATCATATATTTTGTGAGTTTACAAGTTTTCATACGGTAGTACTTGATGAAATGGTTTCAGTTTCTTCCAAAGCATTATAAGAGGGCTCTTACTTTCCATTCTTCCTTAAGTTTTATTAGTGAGAAGAGTCCTCTACACAAGACCTTAGACAAGGCCCTCACCATGGTTTTTTGAATTCACCTCAGGGCTGAACACAAAATACTGGGAGAGATTCCTTTAGCAGTGTTGAAATAGCATAAGTGAGCATATCTGATGCTGACCATGCATATGATATTCCCAGCAACTGACTGACATGCCTCCAAAAGATCAAATTCAGCCTTCCTAGCATGATGTAAGATAAAAATCTGGCCTAGGATTTAACTGTACCTGGTAATTAAGTTTAAAGAACAATAAGGCCTCACAAACCTCTCCAGGCCTACAGTAAGCATGCTGGAATCTCTGTTGCCATTTCTGCAAACTGTTTACAATTCACATACCTCTGCAAATCCAATCCTGATCTCAAATTGCTGCTCATAAACAACATAGCAGAGATTTGGTGTATGAGGGCATGTTCTGAATTCCCCTTGCTAGCAGTAGCATGGCTAATTTCTAGCATTAAAAACACCTCTTATTACAAGCAATGCTCAATTAACTACTCGAATATGTCTCTCAGGCAATTTTTTTTTCGTGACTAGTGGCAAAAAGGTATATACAACATGCTTTATTCTTCTCTTCTTTTGCTAGCTGCCTGTAAATGAGTGTTTTTCACAACTGGAGTCAGGGCAGCCTCTTTAAACCATCCCAGAATTTCTGTGTCCATCAAAGCCAGATGTTGTCACCTTCAAAGCATGATACAAAGCTGATCTTTCAGGCAGTGCTCTTCTTTAATCTTAAGACATCAGTGTTTATCAGTGAACCTTGCTAGTGTAATGATTGTGAAAAATGAGGTAAACTCTCCTGTTTCATGAACTGTATTTTTAAGAGGAAAGGAAGGTCTTTGCAGGACATGTGGTTCAAATAAGAAAGAAAGAAATTACACACCTGCATTTACTTGGCTTTACAATATAAAAAGAATTAAGGACTCTATCTCCAATAGTAGCTGTTTCATGAAGACAGGCAAGCATCCCAACACCTATGTTACCCTGGGGAACTTGAGGGATTGTGCAGAAGTGAAGCTTGATCTGGTTCTAAAAGAATTGTATTTGAAGAGAGATTTGAGGGCAGGAGAACTGGGAGAGGAGAACTGGGATATACAAGACTGAGAGAAGAATTGTTCAAGGTCAAGAACAGGAACAGCTCTCACTCATTTTACATTGCTCTTCTTTACCTGTGTTTAACCTGTTTCATGAGCTCACTTAAATCAGGGAAAAGTGTCATGTCCTGAGCTGGGATTATTCCCTATGGTCAATGGTGTAATGGTAAGTTATTTCTAAGAGAAAAAGGATGGGGATCTTAAAAGAACCAGAGACACCAAATATGCATTCAGACATGCATACCCACAATTAATGTATCCTAGTCTCAGGGCTGTATAAGTTGGTTGCAACTGAGCTTCTATTCTTGCAGTGTGATGCCCTCAGGATGGGTTTGCTCTTGCCTGGGGCAGTCACTGGCTATGAGGGATGATACAAAAGAGTGTGACAGAAAAGATAGCCCGGGAAACTCAATTCAGGCTTCATGGCACCACTGCAAATTAGATTTAGTAGAAGCATGAACTGACATGCTGTAGTGGAGAGGGATTGGGTGTGACTTTGCAGGAAGAAAGTAGCACCTCAGGATTGTGTTCGGTCTCTTCAAAGAAGCTCTTGGTTATGTGAGCATGTGCTTATCTCCAGGAGACTTTCAACAATGAGTCACAAAAAAGTGTCCAAAAAACCCTGTAAATCTATAAAAAAAATTAGATTAAATGTTCCTCATAGATTGATGACTAGTTTCAGGTAGAAATACGGAGTAGGAATAAAAGACTGTTTTCTCAATCCTCTGGGGATCCTAGGACCGGTGCTATCTGACATATTCATAAATGATGTAGGAAAAGGGAGTGAGAAGAGGATGGCAAATTTTGCATGTGATAATAAATTACTCATGGCAAGAAAGCCAAGAAAGAGCTATGCAGGATAACATGCCCTGCAGAAAGATTTCATGCTATTGGTAGGTTAGAGGATACAATACCTAGTGAAATCCAATGCTGCCAAACACGCAGAAACTAATTTGAAGAAAAAAACATGGGTAAAATGACAGATCCAGCACTAATTACTAGCTCTGAGGAAGTAGACTCACAACATATTTCAGTGAAAATGTCCACTCACTTCGCAGTGACAGTTAAGCACACAATAATGAGAATTACTGGGAAAGGAAAAGTGAGTGAAAGGGACATACCACTATGTACACAAATTCATGGTGTGAGTGTATCCTGACCACTGTTTTCAGCTCAGAGCTACTGTCATTGAGAGGACATAGCAGAGCTAATAAGAAAAAAGAAAAAGTTTCAAAGGGTGGCAAAGATGAACCAAGATTTGCAGCAGCATCAGTTCAAAGGTCAACTGAACAGGCAAAGATTCTGCTGCCTACAAAAATAAAGGTATTTCAGAAAGAGAAGAAGAGATGTACAAACAGACAACACAGAGAAGATATGTGGAAAGAAAGTCCGATCTTTGGGGATAAGTTGTCTTCTGCAATAGGACTAGAGGTAGTGGGGTTTCACTACAGGTGGTCTATTTAGATTAGATATAAGGAAGAAAGCTTTTTTTACAAGGAAGGTGGTGAGGCACTGGAATAGGACGTGATGGACTTCCCATCTCTGGAAACATTCAAGGCCAGGCTGGATGGGACTCTGAGCAACCTGACCTAGTGGAGGATGTCCCAGCTGATTGCAGGAGGGTTGGACAAGAAGTCCTTTAAAGGTCCACTCCGACTCAAACTATTGAATGATTCTATGTCTTTTTCATAATGACATAGTGCAGAGAGATGTTAAATGAAACAAGGTAGTGCCAGACTTAACATCAAAATGAGGTGTTTCATAATAGGCTCTGAAGTGTGGAAAACACTGACAGAAGTTTGTGAATGCCAGATGGTAGTGTGGATTAAAAGACAGGATTTGTTCCTCGAATGGAAAAAAAATTCTGGTTGACACAAAGAGGAAGCTCAGAGTAGTTTCTGCACCAGGAAGGTCGGGAGGCTGGGAAGGTACACTGAGAAGACCTGTGGCTCTTCAGGGGCTGTTTCGGGAGAGGAATGCTGAACTGGGTAAACCTACACAGTGACCCACTACAGCTTACTGACTTGTGGCCGGGAGAAATAGCAATGGGAACGTACAGGCTGCTCAGGATTCTGGTAACATGCTGAAGTTATCGGCACGTGCTGATTGATAGCTGTGCTGCTCTACCTTCGCCACTGTTTTCACCACGTTACACGTGCAGGATCACAGCAGCAGAGGGAATGCCTCTGTTAGGGTGCGTGTGCTGCCAGACTGCAGTGGAAGAGCAGAAAGCGCTTATGCCCTGGGAAACACGCTCAGAGTAGCAGATGGCTTTTCTCCCAGGCGCTCGGGTGCAAGTACCCTTATGTTTCTCACAATTCTGCTTAATGTCGTTGTGGTTGCGGGGTTATCTTTCTCCTTGAGCAGCTTGTCTGAGAAACTGCGTACCCGTGACAGTAACCCTTTTTTCCCACTAGATGTCCCACAAAACCAGCGATTGCAGTCACTCTGCCCAACTGGCGCTTCTTTCAGCCACAAAAGTTTACCATCTCTAAAATAAAAGGTTCTACTAAAGACAAATTCTTTATTCTCCTGTATGCTGAATTCTTTATTCTTCTGTATGCTGATGCTTGAGAAATACTGGAGAAGAAGCTTAATATTCAAAAATACATTGATTAAACTAGATTTCGGTGGGAATTTATTGTTAAAAGATGGACTTCCTTCAAGGATTCAAGTCAAGCAAGTTGTGAAAGTCTAATTGGACCACAGGGGATAAGAACGAACAAACCAGTTTAGGACCTGGTGCTTCTCAGGCTGTGATGCCATTCCCACCTCACACACAAAGGTTCTTTACAAAGCTGGTCTTAATTTGTTATTAATAGAGTTTGGGGCTTTTTGTTTCTTTTGGGGTATTGCCTTTCTAAATAAGGCTTTTTCTTTCAAAATTTCTCTTCTGTCTCTGAACATACATAAGACCCCCACAGATATACAAGTTGCTCTGCTTAGCATATGAAGATCCACTTAATAATTCTTCCACTGAGGAGTATGGAGATTTAGCTGCCTGAGTATCTGTATCTTTTTCTTATTTGAACAATAGCCAAGAGCTGCTGCTTCTGCTTTTTAGGGGGAGAACACTGGACTTGTGACCTAAAAGCTAAAACTTGTTGCAATTTTTGACTCTACAGATAGCACAGTGCCCTGGTATTTCTTTTCTGTGCTATCTAGGCAGCTGAATTTGGGAGACTCTGTTCTAGATGTTGCTAAACTATATTTACTGTGAAAAGATTTTTTTTTTTCATTTTGCAGTAGGAATACTACTTAGAAATTACTTAAAATTTCTGGGTTTGAGGTTTTTAAATTTTATTTTATAAATGCGAGGAATTATAAAAACCTTTTTTTCACATGTTTTTAGTACAGACCAGAGATACAGGCCATACAGTTGCTAATGCAAGTATTTAGAAAGGTTTCAACAGTTGAAGTGTTTGTCTGCTGAGAGTGACACAACTTCTAGAAAGATACCTAAACTGCAAGAAAGACTGTAAAATCCACTGTGATCCTAGGTGTGTTGTTCTGCTAACTAATTGCTCTCATTATTTAAAATGTGTAGGTTTCTTCACAGGGAATTTGCCCACCTTGAATCAGGCCCTGGACCTGATTATGCCTTTCCATATTAGGCTAAAAACCACCAGAGCTGATATCAAGGCCTCTATTTGTTCTAACTGGTAATACACTTTAAGACCCATCAGGGTGTCTACATCGTACCAGTTAAAAATGATGAAGAG
The DNA here is from genome assembly GCA_013397845.1 of Melanocharis versteri. NCBI lineage: Eukaryota > Metazoa > Chordata > Aves > Passeriformes > Melanocharitidae > Melanocharis > Melanocharis versteri. Next base: position 522,322 of record VZTG01001425.1, read on the forward strand.
TCCAGAAACTAGATTTAGATTACTAGGAGGAAATTTAGGTCTCGACTATTACATCACTTGCAATGGTTCTCCCTTCAAGTACCTGCTCAGTTAGAGACTGGGAAAATAATAGAAAAATTATATAGTGTGGTGTGTTTTAGTGGAAAGGAAAACCTTTGTGTTTCCACAGCCCTGTCTGGCAGAGCCTTTGGTAAAGCTCAAATGAAGATGGAGGATTGTCTTCTCTAGTTAATATTTCTTAAAAATCACAGTGCCTTTTTTGGGAAGTGGGTGTCTTTGTAAACCCAGATAACCAGATAAACTAAGATAATCCAAAATAATGGCCTAGGATGCCTATGGCTATTTCAGTGTTAAAATAAAATAGATTCACAAAGTTTGTCTTTGTTGGCAAAGAGATTTTTAGTGCTTCCTTTTTCTTTTTTTTTTCCCCCTTCTTCTCAAGGCTATCACAAAGTTGTCTTCCCTTCAGAGAATGAAAATATTTTCATATTTTCAGCATGTTCTCAGCAGCTGCTGCCAAAATCTGGGGTTCTTTGACTTCATATTTCTACTTATGACATATCTCAGGGGAGACTTTCTAGCAGGCCTGGGGTGAAAAAGGCACCAGAGACTCTGGCTGTACAATGCGTACTGAGAGGAAATTTGCTGTGTAGTGATAAGGGAGCAGTTGAGGAAATGGTTTAGATACTGACCTTCGAGTTAGAAGGGAGCAAAATCTAGGACAGAAGGAAATCTGGTAATGTGAAGGAAGCAAAGAGCTCGTGAAAGATGGTTGAGACAAGAATGGAAACAAGATTCTCTCGAAGTTGGGAGGGTTTTGAACAGACCCAAGCTGTTCAAATGCTGGGGTCAGCAGTATTTTGGGAAGGTGAAACAATGGTGGGGATAGACGTTCATGAGCAGTAGGTCTGGCTTTCTGTGGGACACCACCTCATCCAGACCCAGTCCAGCTGTGTGTAGAAACATCTTTATTCTTGCCCCACGACTGGTTCTGTCAGAGGACTTAGACATTTACTCTTTTGCTGATTACTAACGTTCTGATTTTCAGATTAAATATGCTCTGACACTGATTGCAAACATTTTTTTATGTCATAGAATCATAGGATATCCTGAGTTGGAAGGGACGCGCAGGAGTCATCAAAGTCCAGCTCCTTCCCCTTCACAGGACAGTCCAAAGAGTCACACCATGTCCCTGAGAGCATTGTCTAAACAATTCTTGAATTCTGTCAGGCTTGATGCTGTGACCACGTTCCTGGGGAACCTGTTCCAGTGCCCAACGCCCCTCTGGGTGAAGAACCTTTTCTAATATCCAACCTGAACCTCTCCTGACACAGCTTCAGGCCATTCCCTTGGGTCCTGTCACAGACAAGAGATCAGTGTCTGCCCCTCTTCTTCCCCTCCTGAGGAAGCTGTAACTGCCACGAGGTCTCCAGGCTGAACAGACCAAGTGACCTCAGCTGCTCCTCAATGGCTTCCTCTCCAGATCCTCTACCTTCCTTGCGGCCCTTCTTCGGATACTCTCTAATAGTTTAATGTCTGTTTTTATATTGTGGCACCCAAAAGTGCCCCCAGCACTGGAGGTGAGGCCACCCCAGTGCAGAGCAGAGCGGGACAATCCCCTCCCTTGGCTGGCTGGTGATGCTGGGCTGATGCCCCCAGGACAGGGCTGTCCCTCCAGGCTGCCAGGGCACTGCTGGCTCATGTTCAACTTGCCATTGACCAGGAACCCCAGGTGTCTTACTGCAGTGCTGCTTTCCAGCCCCTCATTCCCCAGTCTGTCCGTATATCCGGGGTTGCCCCATCCTAGGTAGAGAATCCAGCACTTCTCTTTGCTAAACGGTTGGTGATTGCCCATCTCTAATTTGTCAAGGTCTCCCTGCAGGGCCTCTCTGGTCTTGCAGAAGTCAACAGTTCCTCCAAATTTAGTGTCCTCAGCAAACTTCCTTAGTATCCCTTCCAGTCCTGTGTCCAAGTCGTTTACGAAGAAGTTGAAGAGCACAGGGCTGAGGATGGAGCCCTGTGGAGCTCCACCAGTGACAGGTCTGACATCACCCCAGTCACGGTAACCCTTTGTGCCCCACCCATGAGCCAGCTGCTCACTCATCACAGGATGTGTTTATCCAGCTGTGGGCTGGACATTTTGTCCAGAAGGACACTGGGAGGCACCATGTCAAAAGATTTACTGGAATGCAAAAAAGTTCCATCAATTGGCTTCCCTTTATCAGCAAGGCGGGTTGCCTTATAATGAAAGGAAGTCAGGTTTGATAAGCAGGACTTTCCCCTCATGGAGCTGTGCTGGCTGTGACTGATATCTGCATTGCCCTTCAGGTGTTTTTCAGTATCTCCCAGAATAATTTGCTCCATAACTTTACCAGACAGTGCAGTGAGACTGACAGGCCTGTAGTTTCTAGGGTCATCCTTCTTGCCCTTCTTGAAAAGTTGGACAATATCAGCCAACTTCCAGTTAGCTGGGACCTCTCTAGATTCCCAAGACTGCTCAAAAATCATCAAGAGAGGCCTTGTGATGACATCAGGCAGCTCTTTGAGTATTCTTACATGAATCCCATCAGGTCCCACAGATTTATAAGGGTCTCTCTGGAGCGGCTGATCCCACACTACTTCATGGTCAACTGAGAACCGGTCATTCTCACAGGCACGTTCCTCCAGCTCAGGGCACTGGATCCCCTCAGTCCATCATCTGTGTTGAAGACAGAGGCAAAGAAAGCATGAAGCACCTCTTCCTTGTGTCTGTCTCTGTGAAGCAACCATCTTCATCCTGTAACAGGCTGATGTTACTTCTTCACTGACTTTTGCCAGTAATGTATTTGAAACTCTTTTTATTTTCCTCCACATTTCTGTCCAGCTTCTACTCCAGTTGAGCTTTGGCCACATGAATTTTCTTTCTACTGTGGCATATCTCTCCCACACCACCTAATTTTGCTTTTACTGGGCCTACACTTCTCTTTTTTGCCTTAGCTCCTTATCCCCATTCCTTATCTCAGTGCTGCCCTTTATTATAAATAACTTTTTACATTCCCTCATTTTTACCTTTAGAATATAATAATAGAAATAATTGTCTCAGCCATGATTTTTTTGGAATATTTAATCCACTCCAGTAGGATAGATTTGCTCTCTTTTCTGTATTAAAAAATGCCTCTTGTTTGCACGTCCTATATTTAAATCTGGTACAATCATAAATGTTTGAAAACCATTATTGATTATCTGTGAAATCAGCATAACATGTTTAAAAATAAATGAGACTATATTACTGTATTTTTTTAAGTACTTGTAAACATACTTGTTCCGCCAGATAGAAAACTGAGTCTGTCCCGAGCCTTTGTAAAGTAGATGTTGAAGCTGAAATATGTTACTTTGAGGATAGTATTTTTAACACTTGTTTTTATTTTTCATTCTGCTCAGGTCTCTCTCTGAAAATATTTTGTTTGTTGTTTTTCACTATAATGGGCTGAGGACTTAAATTTTCGTTTTAAAAAATATTTGCCTGATTGAAATAATATTTCAATTAGTCAGCTACCTCAGGTACCGCTTTTTGTACTTCAGGAGAACATAAAAGTTTCCTTTTTTTCACCCCAATAAATTTATTTTACGGTCTGAAAACACATTTTCTTCCAAGTATCTTGTGAAATGACACTCGAGTAAAAAGTGCCAGAAAGACATCAAGTTTGCAGAGTTAAAAGAGTTTTTATCTTCCTTTGGTGATTTGTTGGATTCTTGAAAAAGCCGTTTTGGAGTTTCGTTCTTTTGATGTAGAGATCTAGATAATAAAAAAAAAGAGAGATGTGTATTATTGGTTTAATATGTACACTCAAGCCTGATCCAATACACAGAGAAAGCAAAAGCCTTCCATTAGCTTTTATGGGCCTGATTTGATGCCCTTTAAACATTAGCATACCCCCCAGCGCAGCAGCTGATAAATTGTTGCTGATTGTGGTCTTTGAAAATGGACCATGCTGGGGTTTTTACCACTTCCAACAGGATCCCACCAAGGTAATCATTACGTACAAAGCTAAGTAAGAGAAACATTTGTTCTGTAGAATATTATTTATGTTTCTCCCCTTGACTCTCAGTATCTCTTTCATTACACTCCCCTTTCCTATTTATTATCTCTGTAATCGGATTCTTTCAGCATGCATAACTTGTTGGAATATAGTTGGTATGAAAGGCACCATAGGAAATAAGGTTTTATTGCATAAAGAATTGTTTTTAAATGTTGGGCATATTGGCCATTGATTTCATTTTTATTGCACTATGAAATCATAAGCCACTTGAACAGCAAATTCTTATATCCTTCACAGCAAATAAGCAATGAAGTAATGAATAATACATTTTTTATTTATGTTGCTTCCTGCAAATTCCATCTAAGCCCATTGGATGAAGATCTAATTTTCACTACACTGTGTAGCTAGCAGTTGTACATCCATAATCTATCACAAAATAAATATTTGTATTGCTGCATTTAGAAACAAAAGGAAAAGTGAGGAACTGTGCTCCTGTTGAATAAGGCCTTTCCTTTTGTTTTTGATTTCGATTTTTACCCAGAGATCCTACTATGGACAGGTATGGTGAGGTTTGTATTTATGCTTTATGTGAAGGTGGGTGAAAGTAAATTGTATTTAGGCATCTAAGGAAACGGCTATGGATAGACAGACTGTTAACTAGGTACCCAAGCTAACTAGCTTTGGCAATGAGGGGCGATGTGCCTGCTTTGCAGATGACCCACAAGTGTCAGAGTGGCCTCTTGATTATTCCTACCACAGACATTAGACATATCCACCACATAGGAGCCGTAGGAATTCGAGTGTCTTGCCAACACTCAGACGGTATCTTGATGTTTGTAAAACGAAGTATCATTCTCCAGCACCTTCCCTTTCCCATCCATCCTTCTCTTCCATGGCTCATTTCCTCCATTTTTGCTAGCAAAATGACCCGGGGTTAATCTGAGCTATTTTTGTTGTGTTTTATTTTGTTTCAACAGACACAGTCTTATCCAGCCTTTTTTGAAAAGCATATTTGAGGGGTTATTATCAAAATAGCTACACAGTCAGTTCTAAAGGAATAAAAAGACAGGAAAAGACACGTGAAAAACTAATTGAAGCACAGATGTGGCAGTTTTTCAGGTACTGGAATCTTTCCACTAAACAATAGGCAAATGCTTGTTTTAACCCAAAAGCTAATATTCGAACTTTGCAGTGTCTGTTTTGCCTCTAGATCTCCTATGTTAATGATGAGGAACTCTCTGTAACACAGGAAACATTCAGAGGTGGCCTTGTGATGCCTTAAACCACTCACATGGCACAGATGGGACAGAAGCACCATCCAGTCCTAGAAAGACCCCAGAGATCTGGACTCCACTGAGTAGTTCTGATCCTGCATGGCTGAGTGGCCTCTAGAAGGTCACTTCTCCATAGCTCAGTTCTCTTACCAGCTATGTGGGTGTAACTCCTTCCTAGTAAAACACTTCCAGCCTCTCTGATCTAAGGTGGGCTAAGAGCTGGGGACTGTCAGACTGTAATGCAGCCTACAAATGTGCGCACAATATTCCAGTGACATTGCAGGTAGGCACTGAACATAAAACAGCTCTGTGAAGATAGTCACAGACCCTCACTAACACACTCATGAAACTGATCTGACGGAGTTTTCTTCTACTGACAAATGAGAGCAAGTACAAATGTTCTTCTAAACACAATATCATGTGTATAACAATTCCCTTTCTTTCAATGAACTGACCTTATATCTACCATCTCTGATGCTGATAGGCAAAGCTAAGCTCCTGGGAGCCTGTTCTTCCTGGTACCCAAAGAACGTTGGTGTCATCACATTGAAGGTTTTTTCCATTATTGCCTTTAATACCCAGAAGAATGATACAGAAGGTCCCTCTCAGTCCTGTGAGCCTGTCCTGGAGGCCCTTTCGAACTCTTTTTTGTCCTACAACACCATGGATGTTTTCCCTGACACACAGTGAGCTGAAGTAAGACTGTCACTGAAATACACTCTTTAACTTCATTACTACATTTTCCAGCTAGTTTTATCAGTTACCTTCATGTCTATGAGCTTTCCTTCTTGCTACAAAGGCTAGGATCTTACTTACTTTCAGTGGAAGCTGCACAACTGAATTGGTCTCATGCCTCTGGAACATGGCGCTCCCAGGGTGGTATGGTAATATTTACAATATGGGTTGAACCAGGTACTCCTGAAGAGCAAACAAAGATCAGATGAATTGTTAAGTTAATCTGGGGGCAAGCACTCTCAGTGACTTCCAATTTTATTGGTATAGGTCCTCAGCCTGTGATCATTTGTTGCTAAGCTTAACCCCTCTTCCAAAGGTTCCTTCTTGTTCAACACTATTTTCAATTTTAAATACCTAACCTCCACTTTGAAATAAGCTCAAAGCTCAGATCTTACTTCACAGCTTCTCTATCTTTGTGCTCTGCTCTCCTTTTGGCCTCTCAATGCCTTTCCCAGCTAATTGCCGTTATCAGCTGCTGGTTTTTTCTCATCTCCCAGAGAAGACTGACTTTGACAGGCTCAATTAGCATTGAAGTGCATTAGGTGAATGCCTCCTCAGCACCTGACATGATGTTCACAGAAAAGGAAATTAAACCTCCCAGTTCTTCTAAATATTCCTGTGTGTCTTCTCCTTTGAAGGGGGTGAATTTTGTATCTTGTATAGGATTCTGTTTCTCACCAGTTCTTGAGCTACTGAGGGTTTATTGCCCAGGATCCTTTGCTGACATACATGTTTTCCTTGACTATTGTAGCAGAAGTTAGGATACAGCTTTGCTGATTAAGCAGCGGTATTGAGCAACAATAGCACTACACATGATCAGAAGTATTTTTCCAACCAGCAGCTCTTGGCAGCACAAAGCCCCCTCTCATCAGGCGATGCCTATGGATATGTGGAATACAAAGTCAGGCTGTGTGCAGGAGCTGTTTAACAGAACACCACCATGCACTTTTACCAACCATAGGCGACAGCGGAAAGGGGACCAGGGCATGGAAACTCAGACCAAGAACAAAACTTGGTTCTTGGACACAGGGACCAAATCTCATAACAGCTAAGCTTGTCGTGCAAAGGCCCGTTCAGTACGAGCAGTCCCCCCGAAAATGTATTTTTGCAAGCGTTCTGACACAGAAAGAATACGTGTCTGTCCTATTTACCACATGGTAAATTGGATACAGCACAGCTTTCCATCTATCTGCAGTAGGGAGGCCCTGTGCTGTAGGAGAGAGGACAATCCAGTAATGTCTGTGCAGAGATTTCTGAGAAATCAGCTCTGGAGTGATGGACGTTATAGGGCTGCTCAGAAGTACCTTTCACAAAGATTAATGATCTGTGGGATGTGCAGGGGTATACTATAATGCCCATATCTAATAACAACAAGTTTCCTCACATATCCCCCAGAAATCTCTTTTGCCTCTACACCACTGCTGTACAAACTGTGTAAGAAAGGAGATGGGAGTCTCCTTGTCCTTTTAATCTGAATCTGGGCAGAAGTCTGAGACTGAAAACTTCAGAGTTACCTTCAGAACAAACCTTACTAAATCCCTCTTATTATTTGATGGTCATTTTCCACATGAGGATCAGTAATGCTTCACTTTTTTCTGCCAAAGCTGGACTAGGGGGCTCAGTGGGAGGTTGTGAGATGTCTTCTGATTATGGTCTCAGCACATCCAGCTGAGTGCCACAGGGTTTCTTTGAGGTTACATTGCAGCGATGAGGTGATAACTCGCCAATGTGTTCTGTTTCCTCTACAGGGAGTAAATGAGATGAGCACCCACAGGGGAATTAACATGAGATAACCAAAATACTGCAATTCCCTTGCCAGTCAGTGACCCTCCTGGCAGACAAACCTTCTTCACACCCTGATCTTAAACCAGTGCAGTGAAATGTGTGCTTAGGATTGCTTTGCTGTAAACCAGCTGTGTCTGCTGTCCCAGTAAATGAGGACTGCTTTAACTGTTTGTGCCAAACATGCCTATCCTTGGCTAAAATATCAGAGTTCACAGAAATATTTGCACAAGCTTTGCTGAAGAGCATCTGTGTGTGGGCAAGTCTGGGCAGCAGGAGCTCTTCAGAGTCCTGGTACAATATCTTTGCTCATCTGTAACAGCTGGGCTCCTCTAGGCAAAACAGAATAGAACCACATCTTCTGTGTGCCCAAAACCCCATCTGCACTCCTGATCTGTGACAGAAACTTCCACTTCCATGTGCAGGGTTTTACACTCAGATTGTTGTTCGTTGCTCATCACTGCGGCACAGAAACAGCTGCACACAGCAACACATTAAAGATCCCAGCATCTGTGTGCAGAATGGCAGGAACCTTCTGCTGCAGCACAGGGATGCAGCCCCAGACTCATGTCCAGTATCTTTAGGAGAGCAGCAGGTAGAGAAGAGAGAGGAGACTTTTCGCCAAAGTACTGAAGATGCTTTTCACATACATTTTCCAGCAGTAACATTACCTGCTATCTTAGTGTATTTAAATTACTAGAAATTTAGAGAATATAACACTGATGCACTGACAAAGACACTGACCAAAGATAGGGTCAGTCAACTGGAGCCAGTACAGCTAATGCAAGAAAGTACTTTCATCTTTTATTGCTATCATGTGCTGTATGTGTTTGAGTGCGTGCATGCGTGTGTGTGTATTTTTAGCAGCTTGGGTGTAGAATAAAACTAACTTCATTCCCTTGACAAAAAAATATTAAACACCTGACAAAAAGTGTATGTTCAGCAACTGCATTCCACATCTATTTTCTTTGCCTTTTAAATTATTTATACAATTACACCACCCAGAGCTTTGTGGTGCTTTGCACTCAATGAAAAATTTTCTCTGTGGATAAGATTCACTCTTTTGTCTTTGTCTTACCTGCTATATGAATTGCAGAATCTAACATATAAAATACAGTGCACTAACAAAAGAAATGGCAACTGATGATACAAAAAAATTTGATTTTTATTACATGAATACCTCAAAGATAAAGAGAAAAGAGTTTATTTCTGCAGAGGGAAAACAGAGAAACAGAGAACAATAATATAAATGCTCCAGCAAAATAAGGAAGTAGATCATATTCCTAGGCTTGCTCTTCTGATTAATACCTAATAAAATACACAGGTTTTTCTAGTGATTTAATTCCAGACACAACATGAGTGGCTTTTCACTGATGAATTCACAGGCCTGAACTTAAGAGAATGGTGGAATCTGAATATCCAGCATCAGCTTGTGAATCAGGTGACATGCAGTCAGCTGAAACACACTGGTAACGTAAAATTATAGAGGCAATGAACTTGAGGCTGAACCTTGTCCTTATCAATGCTGATGGCAAACTTCCCTTTGGCTTTAATCTAAATCTTTGCTTGTTTGTGAGGTTGTATAAATTATTACTAACTTGAAGCTATGTCACAGAAATGCTAAAAAGGCAAAAAGAAGTAACAAGGACACAAATTTTAACAGGAAAACTAATAATGACATATTCCATAAAAATAATTTCTAATCTTGAACTGTAAATTACCCTTGGAACTCACTCTTTTTCAGATTTCTCTAAAATCAAACACCAAGAAAAGATTTACATTTTCTCTCTAGGAACTTCCTTGTTGCATTAGAGAAAATTAAGTCTGAGTTAAAACAGAAATTTGAAACTATGCATTGACATCCTGAAATAAGCACTTTGGTTAGTTTCAAAACGTTGTTTTGAAAAATGGAAAAATTTTCTCAAAATTGGTATTTTCCCAGGGGTGGATGAGGCTCTTTAAATTAGGAAATGCAGGAAACTTTTCTCCCCCTCTAATTCATCTACTTGACTTTGGAATTTGAGAATGAAGCTGAGGCAGTTCTTTGAATGAAAACTGAGTGTCTGTAAAGAAGAATAAACGCCAGTGTATCTCTCCATCTGCACAATATTATTCCATGTCATATATTTTCTTCATTTTGCAAAGCAGGAACAGAAACAGACTGTATATCTGTGCAGTGCTTAACCTAAAGATATCCTGATTTTTGCCACAGTGCAAACAAGAACCAAAATGGGTTTGTCCAGTTCACTGTAATGTTTAATAAGCCAATGAACAGGACTTTTGCACATCCGGAGGAGGCAGATTAAAACACCCACTGCCATTTTTTTTCCTAAATATTCCTCAGGGAAGTACCATGACCTTCTGCTGCTCGCCAGCATGATCCAGGCTTCTGCAGTTGTAGCCATGTCACTCACGTGTTTCAGAGCTTTGATGTCTAACACATATCTGCTCTTTCCTGCTTCAAGGCCATCACTTCCCTGCACTGAGTCTGATTTTCTGCAGATTTTCCTGTGGTGAAAAGAACTCGTTCTCCAGACAAACACAGTCCCCCTGTGCTGGATGCAGAGCTGATACTAATCTTGCTAAGCTTAGAAGCTCAGCTCTAATGTCCAATACGGTAAGTCAGTCTCATCCTATTCCAGTTTCATAGCTAAAGATTTGGAATTTAACCTCACATGATGGTTTTCATCCGGAGGAGCTGCTTGTTTCTGCTGGGTACACCAAGGACATGCCTCAGATGACCAAAAGCAGCCAGACAAGATTGGTGATAACTGTCTGCCAGAGATGTGCTGTGCTTAAACTCACTGCCCAGGCCTCAGTGCTGACAGACACTGGGATTACCAGTGTAGTAAGGACTGCACAAGTGCTAATTATATATATATATATATANATGACTGGCTAACTCAGTCCTTCACAAACCACACTGTTCTGTGTTTCACCTCTTCCTAGTTTTGCCCTCACAAAGAGATGAGGTAGCCATCAATCTTGGCTTTCCAGACTGCTCCAGTGTCCACTCCACCGTGCTGTGCCAGGGTCTGCACCAGGGCACAGCACAAACAATATGTGCTCTTGCTCATTTCTCTGCTCTTTAACTCCCTGCCCCCTAAACCTGAACTTGCAGATGGGAGACTACAGTCTGTCTCCATATGTTCCACCCAGCTATGCTTTACAATCCACTACAGCCAAGAGGTCAGTACTGATTCTCTGGTGCACGAGAGAATCCAGATTTCCCCCGAGATGTCACTTCCCCTCAGGTATTAGTTTGCAAGCTTTGCACTGTCATGGCATGAAATTACATGTCTGGACCTTATTTTGATTTTCTATTAGCAGCTGATTGGCAGGGGTAGCCAAGTAGAAAATAAGACTGTTATCCTGGAATACAGTGAAAAGCAAATGGAGATGCCAGTCGCTGCAGATACCCCAGGTTATCTTCTCATTTCCTCACAGAATGGGAGAAGGTTCATTTTTCAGGACCGTGCTGTCATTTGGCCATGTGAGCAAAAGCCGAGTCAGTGCAGCCACATCTGGCTGTACTGGTGCCAAGACAGAGCATTCCAGCCCCAGGGCCACCTTGGATGAGCTCAGTACAGCCCTAGGGCATCCTGTTTCTTCATCACTCATTCTCTTTTGGTGGATTATTTTATTTATTATTGGAGGTGCTACACAAACACCTCCTTGTGAAGACACAAGATCTCTTGTTGTTAAGCGCTAAGTTGTACTGGATAAGGGAAATCCCAACACTTGCACAACCATTCATTTCACATTCCTCTACTTCAAAGGCATGTGAGGGAGTGTGGTTGTGAGTGTTCTGTTACAGCATCCCCTCTCCTCAAACACAAAAAGATACTCCTGGGATAACCCCAGGAATGTAAGTTTGTACATGGATGCCTCCTTCGAAGAGGGTTTTTTTCAAGTAGGACTTCCTGTAGAGATAGGAAAAGGGGTAATGGTTTTAAAGTGAAAGAGGGTTAATTCAGACTAGCTAGAAAGAGTAAGTTTTTTATGCTGAGGGTGGTGAAACATTGAAACAGGTGACCCCGAGTAGCTGTGGATGGCCTATCCACAGAAACAATCAAGGTCGGGTGGGATGGGGCTCTGAGCAAAATGTCCCTGCTTATGGAGGTTGGACTAGATGACCTTTAAAGGTCCCTTCCAACCCAAACCATTCAGTCATTCTGTGATTTTTATTAGGATAATTCTTGTAGAATATGTATTTTCTGGTTCCAGTGTAAAACATCATAATGCCTATGTCAGGCAAGTAGTCACCACTGAGCTGTGAGGGGGTATGAAACAGGACTGGAGAGGCTCCTCCTGACTCCCCTGAACTTCTGTCCTCAAAGTGGGACTGGGGAACAGGGAGGACTGTGAATGTTCAGAAATAATATTATTTGCTTTAAAATCATCTAAAAATACCCAGATGAATAAATTTCCTTCCCACTGATTGCCTTTTGCTGTTGGATTTTTTAGGATTTATGCAGAACACTTCTTTTTCCTCCAATTTAAACTACAACAACTGAGTTTTAAAATTAAATCCTTAATTCTCTATATGATCATGTAACTCCAGGAACTGAAGTTTTACAATGCACAAATTGTCACCCCAACCGTTTCCTCAAAAAATTGAGGGATTCAGAGCTCCTATAGCTTTTCAATAGAGCTGCAGTTCTGAGCTGGTTCCTTTATCTTCATCTTTGACTTGCTATCTTTAGCACTCTCCCTAGACTTATTTCATGTCTCTGATCTTACATACGCTGCACACTTACATACTTGGCTTCAGTTTTTCCCCTGAAGTTTGCTCTTCACTGGTTCTTCTCTTTGGCACTCACTTTCTCTGTTTATGAAGATACATCCTCTTTTTGAGTGTGCATCTCAAAACTCCCTGTTTGTCATTATGCTAAACCCATTTCAGGCCTGTATCCATGTACTTTTATCTTTGCCTTGCAAACAAAGTGGATTTTATCTTCTCTTTTAGTTGTTTTTTTCTTTTCTTTTATCCTCTATATTTGTAGAGTTTATCTGTTTATAGTCAAGGTTGTGCTAAACATCTTGCACTCATCTTCGACGAAGAGTTTTTTGACTCTCTGGATGATACAGCCATATTACGGTGTTGTGAATGCTAGTACCACTTTCTTGCATGTAACCATCACTAATAATTTTTTGTTGTTGTTTCTTCCTCCTAGTGATTTATGTTGGGTATGCCATTACCTTGATTATGCATGGACGACATTTACATACACAATTTAGGCAATTGGGTCATATTAATCTTGCTTTGAAATGATGGCTCTCACTCTTTAATAGGTTAACTCATTACACTGAAGATCCTGTCATTCACTCACTAGGAGTCAGGCACTTCACTTCTCCAGCAACTAGAAATACACCTATTTTACCAAAGAATAGTTACTGAGCTACACAGACTTCTAAGGGAAGAAATGGAGAGCTGGAACGTTTTGGTGAGGCCAAGGACATCTTATAGACCTAATATCCTATTAGCAAGGAAAAATCTGCAAGATTCTGTGTCTAGTCTAAGTCATCGTTCTCCTTTGTTCCTGTAGAAAGGGAGGAACAACACAGCCACTGCTGGTGTAGAGCCCTTTCTCCTTACTGCTTCATTCATTCCAAAGGGGAAAAGTTTGACTCTACTACCTCAACACTGACCATCTTTTCTCTGTCCAGTTGCATGGGAGGAACAGCAACCATCCCAAAAGTAGTTTTATACCTCAGACTGGGCTGCTGCACTGCAGTGTGGAGGTCAGCATCAGCTGTACCTACCAGATATGCCAGCCTGGGAGAACTGTAACCTCTTTAATTTATTTACACAGATAGGCATCAGTAGAAGGTTTCATTCTCTTTGTTTCCAAGAACTGCTCTGGAAAAGAAATGTCCCAGTAACTTGCAGCTGTCCTTCAATTTCCTAATTATCCACTCATTTTCCCTTTTTGAGCAAGTTTTTTTCTGGAACTTATTTCATCAAAGTTTTCCTTTGTAAGAGGCTTTGTATCCTCATTAACATCTTCCAAGGTAGAGCCTGACTCATAGAGCACCCCCTGCTTCTCAAAAGACTCATGCTCCCGACCCTTCCCCAGCCCCACTGCCCTTCTCTGGACACTCGTCAGCACCTCAACACCTTTCTTGCACTGAAGGGCCCAGAACTGGACAGAGAACACGAGTTGTGACCTCAGCAGTGCCCAGTCCAGGGGGACAATCCCTGCCCTGCTCCTGCTGGCCACACTATTGCTGATCCAGGCCAGGATGCCATTGGCCTTCTTGGCCACCTGGGCACACCCTGGCTCATGTTCAGCTGCCATTGACCAGCATTCCCAGGTCTTCTTCCACTCAGCAGCTTTCCAGCCACTCTTATCCCAGCCTGTAGCACTGCCTGAGGCTGTTGTTACCCAAGGGCAGGACCTGGTTTGCTGAACCTCATACAATTGGCCTTGGACCATGGACCCAGCCTGCCCAGATCCCAACTGACCCACCAAATCCTAGACAAGAGAGCAGTCCCTCAGGGCTGGATTGTGAATTTCCAGTCTAAGCTGGGATGGATGGGAGGAGCAGCACCACTTTGTGTGGGGATCAGAGTATAGGCTTTATCCTTACCTCTTGCCCCTTCATTTGTTTTGGAAAAGCTCATATCTCTGGCCTACAGAATTGCAATGCACTGTCCCCTGCCCTTTTATCATCAGTCCTCAACAGTGGCTGGCTTCCACAGGAATGGGAGGCACTCATTTTTCTCTGTTCTATTGCTGTCCTTTTCCTAAGTCACCACTTTGCTTCTTGTAGAGCGGGGAGAATGAAGGTCTTTTTATTTCCTTCACCCACTAAGTTGGAACAGTGTCAATTTAGTTCTCAGACAGCAGGTCACACCCGCCAATAAACAAACCCCAATGATCCCCTACAGCTTTCACAGGCCTACACTTTGGCATTTGATTTCTGAGACTCCCACTGCAGCTAATTGAAAAGGTCTGTTTACATTTTGTTTCTAAGAGCTCTGTACTTCAAACTATCTTGTGTACATACAACATGGGCAGGGAATTTAAATGTTTATAACATGGCTAGGTATTCATAAGTGTTTAAAGAGTCCCTAGGCCAAGCCCCCAGTGCATGGTTGCATTTCTAAGTCACATTTGTTTTTAAAATCCTTCTTGTTCATGTGAAGAAAACTAAGCAATGTTTTTTTACCACCTAAACCAATTTTTCTTTTTGTTTTTCTAGCATTCGCAAACAATGGGTTTGCAAATAGCAAGAGAAGTGGTTTCAGCATGTGATTATAACCAGCAGCTGAGCACGTCTGGGTGGTTGGCCACAATCATAGTGACACCAACTCTATTGCACCCAAAGGTGACAGATAGGCCAGCAGGGTTCAGATGCCTGTGCTGTCACAACTGCTCCAAAGTTAGGGGCCAACAGAACAGTTGCAGAACAGTTTGCTATTTTTTGGTGTGGGTTCTGGACTCTGGTAGTGAGTGGTGCTGCAGTGCAGCTGAGAGCCACAGCCCAAAAGCCAGAGCATTCTAGGGAGATCAGAGGCAGAACACTGCAGACACTGTCTTCCTGCTGTGCCTTTTTGTCTGTGCTGGACAGAAGAAATAGTAGCTATTTAAGAATTAAATTCTGCATAAAGTCAGCATCAGATTACTAGTGAGAGGGAAGGTTACAGTACTGGTTTTCAGCAGTACATATTAATTCAATACCTATCAAAATGAAGATGAAAACATTTTAGGCTTGACAAACTTATGGGCTACAGAAGATGAAAATATATAGAGTTTATTGGTCAGAGAGGTTAAAAGAGTGAGCCTCTTTAATAACTGCCATTCTGCTGTAAAGAAGACAATATTAGATGGAACCAAGCAGTGCTCTCGTAACAGAAAATAGCATGGCTTACCTCTGGGATTGGTACAGGAATAGAAATAAATCAAAGAAAAATGACTCTAGGAAGATACAGAACGGTATTCTTGAGGAAAGGTATCTAAATAAGACACCAACAAAGCAGCATTCAATACATTTTAAATTGGCTTAATCCAAGAAACAGTGTGATGTCTCACAGATATGATACACATGATGCAAGCTTCTATTATTTCTGTTGACAAAGTGTATCTGGAAGGCCCTAAAGGTCTGAGAAGTTTTTATGGGCATTATTTGTTTACTTCTTTCTTTTGAAAATATTTTTTCCTGATGGTAGACAAAAGGAGAAAAAGCACACATATTCTTTCACCATGTAAAATAAAAAGTAAAACTAGTTTGTAATGTTAAATATAATATTAGAATGCTTTTGATTAATAGGAAGACTCAGTCATCATCTTCCTCCTGGATGAGTGAGAAAAAGAAAGCCTTGATGACTTTGAAGAAGGGTTTGGAAAACACAAGCTACATCAATACTGGAATCTTATTTAGTGAGCAGACTGTCCCTTCTCCCCAGTACTGCTATAAGGAAATGTGCTAGGGCCAGACCCTTGGTCACTGTTGGAGGCAGTGTTTTTCTGAAGCTGATGGAGTCTTCTAGGAGCTGTTCTGACTGAAACCTACAAAGGATCTGACCTAATATATTACAAAAGATAATATGGCTGATGTAAAGAGGACACATTTATTATATGCCCTTATTGGTCACCTGTGTGTTTGGCAGCAGCAAAATGACCTCAGAAAATGTGGTTACGAAGCAAAGATACAGGTGGAATTTGTTGCTATGGCAGTTTCAGATGAAACAATGAGCTTAAACTTACATAACAAAAAATTACTTGGTATCTCCTCTTAATAAAATCCCTGTATTTCTTGCACTCAGTGTCTATGAGATTTGTCTCTTTTATTTGGAGGGTCCTTTAGTAACTACAATACATAAATACAGCCTGGTTCATTCCACTTAATCTATAGTTATGTATGTGCCCTTTATCACTGCTCTGTCTTGAGCCTGATCCTGAACTGAAAAACGGTACTATAAATCCAGAACAGCTCCACAGATATGGGTACAGACAGACAGATTACTCTGAGTATAAGCTGTTGTATTTCACTTTCAAATTGTGTAAAGGTCAGTGTTACTTCCTTCTACAAAGAAGGTAGTTTATCTAATTTTTGTTAGAGCTCATTGCTTACTAGAATATAAACATGAAAGAGGCAGCTATCCAATGTAGTTAGAGCAACCATTTTTCTGGATTTTCTTGTTCTGTCTGGAAATCTTATTTGGACAGATTTTAAGAACTTTTGCAGGTGTTTTAGGATCCCTCGGTATCAGGCCTAACGAAGCAGCAGACCTGATGACACTCATTAAGTATCCATATCCCACCTAGTACACATGCTCCTTATACCAGCAGAGCAGGCACTATACCATGCACACATAGATGTGTTTCTGAGAGGAAAACCTGGTCAAAGCCACAGTAGTACTAATGAAATTATAATATTACAGAGTACTGTAATTCAAAACAATTTTTAAAAGATGTGGCATATAGTAAGGAAGAGTCTCAAAAATGTGAAGTTCTCAATTCCTATAGAAGAATTTTTTTAAACAAAAACCCCAAAGTTATTATTTTGTGTTTCCCTTTAGCTCTTTATTTTCAATATTACAGCTGATTTACTTTAGCCTCAGGTTTACCATCCTTGTTACAGCATATCTGTGCAGATATTAAGACTGTTTAGGAAATCCTATTAATCTGTAACATGTGCACCTGAAGAAATAGAGCAGTCTCTCGGGGTCTGGGTCAATGGCTTCCTCTCTCCTGTCTTGTGAGCCAAAGAATAATTTGTTGCTTCTTAACCTTTTGTTAGAAAGTAAATTTGATGGGTTCTTACACTGCCCACATCAGGTTTCTGGTCTCACTAAGGCTACACAAGAGTTTTGCTCTTACACAACAGCAGTGTAGCTCAGAGACCTTCATACTGTTTGGAAGCTGGATACAAAGTCCTACATGTGTGCGTAGATCAGAATACAAAGGGGTGTTTCCCAACTACTGCCCTTTCTTGCCTTGAGCAGGAGCAGAGTGGTTTCAGCTTCATGTATCCCCATGCATAGAGGTATTAAAAACCATGCCTGAACACCTCAACATTCGTCTGACAATTGTGAAATCCACTAAAGTTATGACAAGGTTTTCAGTTGACTTTACCAGCTTTGGTTCCAGTCCAGTAAGGCAATTGCATTAATAAGTTTTGCAGAACTATGGTCTAAGTTACAAACAAAGTGTCTTATTTTTATTAGATCCATAGTAAAAAATGTTAAATCAGATGGAGAACTCATATTTGAATTACAAGCTGAATATAGTGTTCTGTCCCCTGAGAAAAAATAAATTGGTATGTCCATGGCAAGGGGACATCTGGCCAAATTCATGCATAACTTCAAGTCCAAAACCACTGCCTCACAGTGACTTTGTCTCTGCAGTTGGGATGCCTTACATCTCAGCAGTGGGCAACAGAGAAGCAAATGGGAAGGTGGTCAGCATTGAAACTGGGGTGGTAATTTCAGGAAAACAACTCAAGATGGACGTTGGGACAGGAATGCAGTATCCTACACCCACTCTGCAATATAACAGGGCTGTTGAGTGGAAATGCATGTCAAATTTGCCTTGGCTTTAGAAAACAATGCTGGAAAAATCTGGCCTTGAATTTCAAAGTCAAAGGTAACTGAGATGCATGAACAGGCGAAAGGCAGCACAACTGACCAAGACCTGAGACAGTTTTACGTACACTTAGCACTGATATCACAGGTGATGTGAACGCACAGCTGCCCTGCACAGAAACCATCAGACACCTTCGAAGTTATGGTTACATCAACGGAATAGTACCCTCATCTCCTGAAACTGCATTGCAAATCAGCACCATTCTCCTTGTACTGTTTTGCAGCCCACCAAGACATTTAGAACTTGAAATACAGATCCACAACACAGTCATTGTAAACAAAGATAAGATGCATGATGACATTTCCTACTCCATAAAATCTGCTGCTCAAGAGTTCATTTGGTCATGTGCTCTTGGGGAAACAAAGAATCTCCCAGATCCCTTATGTTAACAATCCGGGCAGTTCATGTGCCAGCGACTACCACCAAGCAGTCACCCTTAGTATCCACAGTTGAATTTGTCCCTCTAGAATATTGTAGAACATAGATATTGCCCTATGCAGGTGAAGCAAAAGGAAATTGCTGTCTCACTTAAAACATTTTTCAGCCCAAAGCATAAGAATCATGGTTTTAGGATACAATAAGTACCTTACTAACCCACTGTTTTCACATTTACACAAGCAGGGGGCTTTTATAATGACAAGAAAGATGTAAGATCATGTCGAGCTAAGCTTGTGAAACAAATTACACATCTTGTGAAATAAATTACACATCTTTTTTGTATTTTCATAGTCAAAAAAGATAAAATTAAAAGGTTTCACAATTTATTCACCTTGTAATCCTATCCTGGTGCTATCGGTGCCCTTATGGTTTATTGTCTGGACCTCACTACCAGCTATTTTTATATAAATGTTACTACTCTGCTAGGACAAACACTTCAAACTGCTTTTAAAGATATTTTTTAAAAATTATGGTTTTCAAAAGCTCCTTAGAGGCTTGTCAATCTGCAAGACAGCTGGAGTTATCTCCATGGTATTGTCTCTGTGTTTCAAGACAGTGAATTAGTGTGTGGAAAGTGAAATTTTCAGTGTTCTTTGGAAAGAGACAGAGGAGGAATATCTGAGATGAATCAATGCTCCACATTAGTTGGACACCTCTTGTCTTTTATATTCATGTAAACTGGGTGACCATGTGATACCTACAAGAGGGTTTTCTAATGTCAGGTTCGAGAGGTAAACTAGTATATGATGTTATATCCATGGCAATGTGTTAGAACACTCAAGAATGTGACTGGGCTCCTACAAGGTACCTGGCACTCATTCAGCAGTTTTCTCCTTGACTTGGAAAGAAAAATTCAACTTCTTAAAACTTTTGCTTTTTCCTCCAGTGCTTATATTCCCCTATGGAAGGAGGAGAAGAGACTGACTGAGTGAAAGTGAACTAGCAGATCTTGTAGTCCTCCACTTCTTTAACAAACTTCCCAGAAATGCCATTCCTTCTGCAAATTCATCTTTTAGTGCTCTTTCCTGCAAGTAAGAAGCGAAGAGTGGCTGATACCCCAGAGTGCTGTACAGCCCTTCAGAAGGGCCTCAACAGGCTGGGGAGATGGACAGAAAAGAACAGTCTGAAATTCAGCAAGGGCAAATGGAGGGTCCTGCACCTGAGGAAGAACAACTCTGGGCACCAGCACAGGCTGGGGACCGACCCGCTGGAAAGCAGCTCTGTGGAGAACGACCTGGGGGTGCTGGTGGACAACAAGCTGTCCATGGGCCAGCAGTGCCCTCGTGGCCAGAAAGGCCAATGGAATCCTGGGGTGCATTAGGAAGAGCACTGCCAGCAGGTCAAGGGAGGTGATCGTGCCCCTCTACTCGGCTGTAGTGAGGTCTCACCTGGGTCTGGGCTCAGTTCTGATCTTCCCAGCACAACAGAGACATGGAGCTCCTGGAGTGGGTCCAGCAGAGAGCTACAAAGGTGATCAAGGGACTGGAGCATCTCTATTATGAGGACAGGCTGAAGGAGCTGGGCCTGTTCAGCCTCAGGAAGAGATGACTGAGAGGGGACCTCATTGTTGTCTGTCAGTGTCTGCAGGGAGGGGTCAGAGCATGGACCAG
>VZTG01001425.1:550326-683661 GCA_013397845.1 Melanocharis versteri
GCAGCGGGGCAGTGCCTGCGGTCGGGCCGCCGCGCCCTCGGTCACTGAGGGCGTCCGGGGGCTCCGGGTGCCCGGCGGGGCGTCCGCCGCTCCTCGCCCTCCTCTGCGAGCCCCTGCCGCCCTCTCACGGGGAAGAGAGGGTGCCCAGGCAATGGCAGGGACCCGAGAAGTTGCGGGATCGGTGTACGACCCGTTTTCTCCGACGTCTTACACCCAGTGCCGGTGGGCGCACTGGATTTACAGACCAGGACGAGCCTGCAGCTACTGCGGAAGAAATTGGCAAAGATTTTACCCGGTTTCCCCTGGATCCCGTTACCTGCGGTGCGGCTTGAGCAGAGTTAGAAGCCAGGTGAACCTCTAAGCCAGTCAGAGGTGACCTGTCGGGAAGGCTGTGCCGTGGCTGTGACATTTGTACGTGCGGCAGGGAATAACGCGAAAAAAAAAAAAATTACTAGAGAAGCAAGGATTTTTTCCCAAAAAATGTAGCACTTGTGTACCAAGCATGATGTGGTGTGCCTCCTGGTCCTGCTCCTGGCTGAGCGCTCCCCGTGTCCTGTGGGAGAGTTCCCACGGCTGTCGGCGGGAGGTTTGCGCGCTGATCAAGGAGGTCGTGCACGGTCCTTAGAGGCTGAAAGTTGAACCCCTGAGTCTGAGCAGCTTTTATAGCCCTTTTACAGTCTGCAGCGTATGAAACAGTAAGGTAAAATGTAAACAATGAGATGAGACAGCGCATGGTGAAGTTTGACATTCTGTATACTTTACAAATTGCGGTGCTAAGAGAAGATAACTATGCCCGGGACTGTCTCAAACACTGGGACTATCCTGGGGTCTTTGTGATCAATACCGACTCTTATCACTGAGTTCACCGGGATCAGTTCGATAGAAAATACAAAAAGTTTAGTAAGTTCTGCCTCATCTCACAAAGTGTTTGTAGCTTCAGATCCCTTTTGTATCTATCCCTCAGTACTGAAAGATTTTTATTGCTGGTTTTCAGAACCACTATTGTGTCTTTTCTTGCTCATGTGAGAAGGAAACAAATGCTGGTACAGTTGGAAACTTAATACTTAAATACAGCCTGAGCTTAAAACCCTTACAGGACAGATGGCTAATTTTACTGGTTTGACCTTGTCTCTTAGGGATCTAGTCCCATGATCCTTGGTTGTCATAATAGCCACCATTAAGTACTAGAGAAAATTAGGCAGACAGTCATTGTGAATGAGATGATTAGTAGCTTGTATTAAAAATACTGGGTCTGTGAATTTGGGGGCGGGTAATGTGTAAATATTTTTTAAATATTCCTTGACTGTAACATACTGGTGTACTTGTTCCCCTAGTTGCAGCAGAATGGCCGACCTGGGTAAAATGTATTTCTATGCATTAAATTAAAACAGGTTAAAGCTTGGAAACTAACTGAAGTGTTGTGAAGGAAATGAATAAATATGTTAGTATTGTTTTTACCTTACTTATGTTAGCACACATTATATCTTAATTTTTTATAACATACTTCAGGTTCACAGATTCAGTCATTCCTTTCTTGCTTCTTCTGCTGTATAAGAAGTAATGAGTTTTATTGGGTATAATTTTTTCAAAATCTGTGCAAATATTTGAAAATCCACTTGTAGCAAGATTTGAAGAGGGAAATCCCCCAGACAGTTAGTGTGCAGCAGTGTATATATGATTTAAATCCCATCTGCATTTTGCCAGGGGCTGTTGGAATTGAGGGCTTCCAAGAATCCCATGGCTGGGTCCTTACTATGAAATGTTGCTCTCAAAACAGTCAGAACAGTTGTAGTTCCAGGTAGCTGGAACATCTCTGCCTTGTTCTGCAGCATAGCATATGCTGGGTGGTTAAGAGTGGAAAAGAACTATCATTTACTCACATCCAAAATTACAGATTCAGTGAGTAAAAAAGAGATAAGATAGTAAAAAGTTCTTCAGGATTTTTTTTTTCTTTCATTTTTCCCTTTTAATAGTGATAGGAGTGAGACTTATACAGGAATTGTTTCTGAGGTGAAAGCAAGAGGTTATATCAAGAGAGAAGTCATAAAACCAGTTCATCTTCAATAACAGAAGCTGACTTGAAGGTCCTCTGGGTTGAAAGAAAAAAGATAGTAAAATGGATCTCCATTTTTCCCAAGTTTCAGTTCAGGGCTTAGCTTACAAAGATCAGTTTTGTAATCCCAAGGAAGCAGCAAAGTGAGAAATCTGTTTGTGAAGTTAAAAATAGATAGTAAAATGGCCACAAATGCAACTTCTTAAATTAATCTTTAGGAAAAAAGGCTGTCGTACTCAAATATGAGACATCCTGATGGCTGCTAAACTCATTTGAACATTTATTTACAGTTACATAATACGTTTTCTGGAGACAAGGAAACGAGATGACAGACTCTTCGGGAAGGGCTTAAAACAAATCCTTAGACACCGTGTGGTGAATAGTATAGCTGGGAAGAGATCAGGCTGGGATTCTCTATCTTGTACTCCCAGAAGTTGGCACTCATACTGCTGCTTTTGCATTGTTTTCTTGCTTTTGCCTTCTGCAGAGATGCAGGTTTTTGCCATCTCTGTTTCAAGTTTCAACTGGTCGAAGATTAGAGAGTCTAAAACTAGCTCCCAATGTGTTACACTGCTACTAATATAAACACGGTATTTAAATTTAATGGTTGTCTGATTTTAGAGAATTTTAGGGGAAAGAGCTGGCCAGTCCTGTGGGTGTTCATGGCATAAAGTTGTTGCACTGTATTGCATTGATACTTCTTTAGTAAGAGAGTGCAAAATTCCAACGCCCTGTAGAATAATAAAACGGGTAAGTTGGTCTGCATGGAGAATAAAAATAATCATATCTGATGCTTAGGAATGCTTCTCCTTTTGTAAATATATTATGCTTGCCAGCTAATATAAATGAAGAATTTGGCTTGTATCTCTTTCCCAGATGTCCATAGCAGTAGACATCACTGGCTTTCTGTGTAAATGCTGGAGGAATCAGACCAGTTAAAGTCTGAAGACTTTACAGGAGAGTAGCACTCAGTATCAGGGCCAGGTTTTCAAAAGAGTACAGATCTTTGGTCAGCACTACAGTAAAAGATTTTTTTTTCCCCAAAGGATTTGGCACTGGGATACTTGAATTCTTTAGAAAATCTGACTATAATAAGAGCTGCTAGATATGGAACACTTTTGAAAGTCTAGCCATATTTATGTATCAAAACAGGTCAAACTGCCTTGAAATCAGGTCTACAGATATGAAAAATGCAGCAGTCTTTGGGAAAGAAGGTACTTATTTGAGTTTTTTAAATATTACAGTTTTTTGGAACAACAATAGGATGAATTCATATTCATTGTCATAATAAATCCCACACATAAAGCGTGCAAGGGTGAGGTTGATTTGCTGCTGGATGTAAAATGTGTGAGAAGAGGAATGACTGAAGCTGAATGATTCCTAATGTGAGGGATGTAGAGCTGTCAGAGATGGTGCGTATCTGTGAGCTAGAACTAATAAAGAAGATGTGAATAATTTATTTGAGGGAAGATTAGTATCATCCTCTTACAGTTTCAAAAATGTCTGATGTCTTCAACACCCATAAAATCAAGCACTAATTATATATGTATTTGTTGTTTGTCACCTTCAGGTGTAAGTTGCATCGCAATATTATGTGACATTCTCATTTTGATTGGACTTGCTCTCGTACCTCTGGGGTCCATAGTCTGGTAAATTCTGGAAACTGATCAATCACATCACCACCTCATGCAGATATGAGCATTCCAATAATGCTCTGCAGGGCAGCAATAGGAGTGCGGTGAATTAGTCCACTTGAGCATGTTACTTTGTATGTCACTGTTATTCATTTTGAAGTATGTTTTCTGGCTTTAGTTAGTCCCACTTGCAGCAAAATATCCTGTGCCCTTTCCACAATGAAATTGCCATCTTCCTCTGTACGAGGGAACTTTCAATAAATGTTTTTCTTTGGCACCATTTTGCAAATGCCAATGTCTGAAATGACTATTCAGACTTCCACCAGCGTTCAGAAAGGTAAAATTAGCCAAGACATTTTAAATATTGATGGAATTATACCTATACCAGATATTGGGGTTCACAGTGATATTTGAGAGAGGAGGGGTTGTTTTGGAGTTAGGGCACTAGAGTGATCCTTGGGAAATCTTCCTGCCTTGAGGCTGTCACAGACTGTCTCTGACGGCTTGCCAGTCCTTCACTGGCCAGATTTTCATTTTTAAAAATGGGATTAGAGTGGTTTTATGCATTTATCCTTTTCCAACCATGCCACTTTAGACAGCAATAAGACTCCTTCAGGGTGCTTGTCACAGCTGTACCCCAATTTTAGTCAATGTTTCCAGGCATTAACTGAGTGGCAATGTGTAGGTGATTTTCACGGTGTCTTCTGGTGTGCCTTGCAGAAAAAAACCCCTCTTTTTCTCTCAGTGACACTGGCCTAGACAGGACACAGTGCTGTGTATTGTGTGCAGCTCATTCAAAGTGAACACATCCAACAGTCAGACTCACCTTAAACTTAATGGCAGGGATTCTGAGCGTCAGTCACCCAAAAGACATCCTGAGGAGCAGAATAGTACCTTGTAGTCTTAAACCAGAAAATTTCAGTGCATGGGTTCTCTTCAGTGCCCCTCAGACTCATTGATTAGCTGAGAGTATACTTGGAAGTTTGTAACTTCTCAGATCATGCTTATATTGGGACTCAAATTTTTGCATGTTTCTGTTTATGCTCTTTTAATGTGGTCTTATTGAAAATAAAATTAATTAAGAAAAGATGTCTAACATTGCTTCATGTCCTCAAAACAGGACTGATAGGACCTTTTCACAACTTTTCCATCGCAAGGAAATGAAACCCTAAAATGCTTACAGAAAGTTTTTCATACTAAAAAGCCATTAAAGGATATTAAAGATACCTTAATCTAAGCAAACAGCCATGAATAGGTCTTTGCAGAGTTTATTATTTCATTATTGAGTATGCAGTTGGGTGCAATATTTATCAGTGACTGTGTGACTGTGGTCTATGATCACATAACAAAAGACTTTCTAAATCACAGGCACACAGGAGATTGTGTTAGATGTGTGACCTTGAATAAAACTTCTTAATTGTTTTCTGTGCAAGCAAATGATCTATCTAAAAAAAAAAAAATCCCACAAACCAAACAAATACCCAAACCTGTTCTTCACAACTAATTCCAACTGTAAGCAAATACTTTTGGGTAAGGCTAGGCAAGATTTGATTTCCTTTTATTTTTTACTTTTAGTGAAGATGCTTACACATGAAAACCAAATTAGTTATTTCATATAATGTGACCATCCAAACCACAGCAAAAGATGAACATTACTTTTTCAGACTTTTCAGAGCCACTGAGCTGAGAACAAGCACAGCAGAATTCATCTTTGAAAGTAACTGCTTCAGGAGGGCATAAGCCACTGAAAATTGGAGGCTTAGGGGGAAAGCTTCAGCACAACCAGGCACCTAACTCAAACCTAGATAATGATACGCTGTGTGGTGATCCATAAAACTCTGCAGGTGAGAGGTGTAGAGTGTGAAATACACCAGGTTCATGCCAGTTCTCCCATTGAGCGTAGGGTAGCTAAACCCAGTAGTAAAGGCTACTATTGAGGGAAGTCCCTCAGGATATTGGATTTTCTAATGAAAAAGGAATCCACACAATATTGACAAAGGGAGCCATTTGTTCAAAAGGAAGAGGGCAGCCATGTGGTCATGGGAGAAACCCTTTCTTCTCTTGAGTTGGATCCCTGTAGTTGGATAGCCAAAATGCATTGGCTTTCTTTTCTTGAAAAGGTGTCTCACTCAAGCATTGCCAAAGTTATCCTGGATAATCTTTTAGAGCTAGGAAATATAAACTGTATGCAGGTGCTAACAACTGAACCTGGCTTTCTGAGTGTATCCCCAGGTAGTCAAAGGGTGTCTTTCCCCTCAGATATGTTAACCTTACAGATAATAAACGCTTTTTATACAACAGCACAGATAGCAGTCGTGTCAAGAGCAGTTCTTCTGAGAAGCTGACACGGAGTGGTTCTGAGTTTCCCCGTGTCCTCAGAGGATAGTCAGTCTGGTGTAACTTGCGCAGAAAGATCTCTGAAGGTGGAAGAATCCCAAGCCAGATTATTCTTCACACCTCTCTCAATTTTAAAAGTAGTTTAAAATCACTGGCATCTATGAAAATGATGCTATATATCAATATCTATGCACATTTGGAACTTGCAAAATTGTCTTTCTAAAATGATGGGAAATGAACATCCTGTGAATGTTGATCATGCTTCTTTCAAATACAGAAATCATTCTGATCTTTCTGCTGTGCCAGAGGTATTGTTGCACATACAGAGTTTTAAATCAAGACTGGCTTTGTGTTGCTGGGCTCAAAAATCTTCTGATAAAAAATCCTAAGGGCAAAAATTATACAGTATTTCACTCAAGTTTAATTGCTTTTATGCATGAAAAATTTCAACTAGAATATCATTTTAGGAAAAAAGAAGCCAAACTATGAACAAAACCTGTCAAACTGATGGAAAGTACGTGTCTAGGACCAAAATTTTTGTGGTTTAATTAGAGATTGCAGAAGCCAGAATCTGTTCCTTGGAACTGAAATGTGAGGTCTCTTTCATATTCTGCTTTCTAGACAATTACAGGAGAAGGTAACGTGTTTCCAAAAATAAGCAGGCATTTTATGAAGATGACTGTTTGCGGAGATGTTGGCATTGCAGCTGATACTCCAGCCATGCGTGGAGATTGGTGTCCTGCTGGCATTTTTAGTTCCCGTTCCCATTTCATGACGTTCTCGTTCCCACGTGAACCTGTGCTGTGCAAGTTGCTAATGTTCCCATCTTAATTGATCAGTCACAACGGCCGAGTTGAACTTTGTAGCCAAGGACTGTTTCTCTATCCATGTGTGTGCCAAAGGACTCACTCAGTAGGGTGAGATGGGGCCCTTCCAGCCATTTACCCCTGTGGAGCCATAGGATCACAGGATGGAAGAAGAAACCTGCAGAATATAAGCAATTCTTTCAGGGACTTCTGGACAAAGAACTAGGCAGCACCTAAAATGGGTTTAAAGGGGAAAAAGAAGTGAGCTGTTTGGACCAGCTGATGCCAAGTAAAAGGCATGGTTTGCATGAGGTAGCCCTGGTAGAGGGACAAAGGGTTGGACTCTACAGGCTGCAGAAGACAATGTTCCAGTGGAGCAGGGAATGCTTTGAGAGGATTAGGGAGCAGTAGATACTAGCTGTGTGGACATCATAGCTGTGCCTGGGTCGTGTGCTATTTTTTCCCCTATGTATTTGTTCTTTATGCTGTGATATATTTCCCATGTCTCATTGTCTCTTGCGCCAAAGAGGGTTTTGTCCTTCCCTGTCAGTCTCTCCGCTCTCACATCCTGCTGCTTGTTACTGGTTCTTTGAATACACAGGCCATGTCCCACACTAAATCAGTGCAGGGATTCAGGTTTAAAAACCACAGCTATTTCAGTCACTTAGTAGAGACAAAGAATTTCATCTGGTTTTACTGATAGTGCTGGTGGATGGAGAGACTTGCTGACTACAGAAGGTATTGAAATTATCCCATTTCTTATAGAGGAACTGAGTCAGGGCAGAATTTCCTCCTCCTTGAGAAGATGCCAGATTTTCTCCCTCACCTGGCCTCCAGCAGTTTTTAATAAAATCACACTTGCAATTGAGCAGGGGTCACTGTGCAGTGGCAGCCCCAGTGGATGTGCTCTTTCAGCATCCCAGAGCCCGTTAGGAGGGGTATTTCCTGGAGCTTGAGGGAGGTGAACCTTCCTCTCTACAGAGCACTGGTGGACACACATGCAGCACAGGGTCCAGTTCTGGGCTGCCCAGTAAAAGAGGAAACATGGACATACTGGAATAAGTCCAGCAAAGGGCCACAAGAATGAATAAATGGGAAGAGGCTAAGAGGAACAGTTAAGCTTTGGAAGTAATATACTTTTGGTCATCATACAAATGTATATAAATGATGGAGGAGTAATGAAGACGGAGCTAGGCTTTTCTCAGTGATGCCCTGTGACAGGGCTGGAGGCTAGGGACACAAGGGGAAAGCAGGAAATTCTCTTTAACGTGAGAAAATACTTTTTTACTGTGAGGGTGACTGAGAATTTAGCCTGAGAGATGGTGGAGTCTCTGTTCTTGGAGATATTCAAAACCCTTTATGCAAAGTCTTGGGCTACCTGGTGCAGCTGAGCCTGCTCTGAGCAGGGGTTTGGACTAGGCGATCTCCAAACGTGCCTTCCAGCCTCACTCCCTCTGTGATTTTGCAGAGTGTCACAAGGATCTCCTGAAAATGTCTGTTTCAGCTCTCAGGTTTAGCTTCCTTTGAGCTCTCCTCCACCCTGTCATGGACTGAAAATGCCAGCTGGACTGACTACTCTGCTTTCTGCAGAGAAATGAGTGCTGGCTGGCACTGTGATCAGTAGAAAGTGTTTGGTGGGAGGTCGCTAGCCTTTGTGTTGTGTAGCTCTGTGAGGCCTGTGCCAGAACCTCAGGGATAACCAACCCGCACGCTGGGTTTTGTGATGCTTTCTGTGGTGGCACCAGGTTGTTTGTATCCGCAAATAATGAGCTTCGAAACACTCACTCAGGACTTGGAGGGATTGTGGGAATCCAAATGCTGCGTCTCGTGTCCTCCCCCTGCACACTTGTTGCCTGTCACATGGCCAGCTTTGTCCTCTTTATACTTTAATCTTTTTGCATGTGTGTACGTAATGCATGTGTGATTGTCTGATTGTAATTTTCTTCTCTTTGACCACTTTTCAGGAAGCTCCCCTTGAACTATTTTCTTGTGCCAAGTAAGATGTTTCTTAAAGAGCTGTTTTGTTCTGTGTTTCAGCAGGGAAGAAATGTGTAGTAGATAAAGTGAACAGATTAAGGGACATCAAGGAGAGCACATTTCAATTATCATGAACAATTTTGCCATGTGTTCCATAATGATAATAAGACAAGGATAGCAGATAATAAGATAACAAGATTTGGATAGCAATCACCTGAAAAATAGGTGGTATTAATTGATGGGAAAAGAAATTTTCTAGTTATTTGTTTGGCATTTTTACAATTTCACTGGTGTTTTTACTTTTCAGAGTGCTGTGGTTTGTGAAGCTCCTCCAGTATTTGTGCTTCAGATGGCACCTCAGATTCATAACCCATGAGAAAAAAGGGGTTGGAGGGGATGCCAGGATATGCTACTGGCATGCTGGTCCCTAAGCAGCCTGTCCCACTGATTACTAAAGTCTGTTACACAGACAGAGTGACATACTGGTGCCTGATTTCAGCTACCTTCTGGTGCTTAAATTAAATCTCTGAGACACGTTTTTTCAAAGTTGTTTGAAAACTGGTGAAGCAGCTGATGAGAAGGCAGGCCATGGCAGGGCAGGCAGTGTGCTGGCAGCAGGCAGGGCTAGCTGCAGCCTGCCAGTCACTGGACACATCCACAGGGACAGGGCAGGTTGGAGCCCAGACAGGAAATCCCAAGCCAGGAAAAACGTTGAGCTTTGCATTCAAGCAGCTTGTAGGCTGGAGTAGGGAGAGGTGAGCTGCGGTGCCATCCCTTCTCCAAGAATAGGAACCGGGCTACCAATTTCCTCTGCCGGGCCAAGGTGTTGCAGAGATGTCAGGAATTAGGACAGCCATGCCCCAGCACTAGGGCTTCAATGGGCAAAGTACAAGCCTGGTTTTAGGGGAGTGAGCATTAGATTTTGACTCAGACTTCCAGAAATGCACTGGAAGTTATGCGATTGTCTTGGTGGGTGTTTTTACTGGCACCCATTCTCCATTTACTCTGGAAGTGGAAAATGCTTCCATTAGGTGAAATATTTGACCAAGTTATCCAGGTGCAGGTACAGGGTGTGCAGGTATGCACCTGTGTGAATCAAACTGGCCTCTGAGCAGTAATTATTAAAAACACAAGCCTGTAAGAGTTGCCTAGAGATCGCTCGATGTGCTCCTTTTGACTAGGAAAAGACAGATACAAACTAGACCTTTGCTCAGAGATATGATGCCCCCTGCTTTTTATAACCTTCAGCACCAGGAGTTCTGCAAAAATGAGTCCAGGGCATAACCATCCACAGCTAGAAATTTTTTTATATAATTCTCAAATTGTTTTTTAAAGAAGCGGTTAGTGTGTTTCCTTTTCACTCCTGGAAGTCACTGTTGCACTGTGCAGAGCTCCCCTCCTCTCTTCGTCCCTTTGCTGCAGTTGGAGCCTTCCTGGGAGCAGAGCCTTGCTCCAGGAAGGAGTGTAAGGAGAGAACTGGGGCTTTCCCTTGCTGCCTTTCTGTTCAGTGATCTGCAGGGCCAAGGTACAGCAGGAAAAGCCACGACAAAGTCACCAGTGGCATTACGCCTGTTCGTTCTTAATGGGATTCACGGTGTTGCACCATAGCTTAAGTTCTGAGCTTTGCCTCCTTCATTCCCCTTCCCTGGGCTATAAAAACCCCAGTGACCGTCACCTCACATGTCCCTGGGGCAGATAACAGATGCTATATAAGCATCAGGAAAACATCACATGAGGCAGAGCCTGTTATTTATTAAAATGTTGAGAGATTTTTTTCATTGTGGTTTCTTTTGCAGTGTTTTTAAAGGACTAATGAAGGTCAGGTTAGTCTCTCCAAAGATTTGTGCGCTGGGATTTGAATCAAGAACCATGATGCCTCTCTAGGGCCGTGTTACCTGCCATCTCTGCTGCAGGATCTGATACGGTGGTAGGTGATTCCTTCAGAGAAATTGCTATCAAGGTTTTTGGTGTGTGGATGTTGCTGCTCTGGGTGCAGAACCACAACAGGCTGGCTGAGATTTTCCAGTTTCGAGTTCTTGTTCTTTGTAGTTGTTGTGGCTGCAAAATTCTTGCTCTCTTACGTACTGCTGCTGGGCAATGGGAGCTGGAAAAGCCTTCAAAGAAATTTAAAAAGATGGCATATTTTTTTCATTCAGAATTTCCTGACCTTTTCAGTTTGTCATGCTGTCTTCCTTCCACTGTGGTTTTTGCATAACTTCCGGTCTGTAAAATAAGGCAAGCAAAAGACCTTATCACTGTTTATTGTTTTATAAATAAGAATTTCACCAATATTTCAGTGAGACAGTGAATGGACTGTACTACACTTTGTTTCGCCTCTAGGAGTGGACAAGCTTTTTTCCACTCCAAAACAGCTACTATAATGATAAAATGCTATTTTAATAAAATTCAGGATGAGTTTTTTAATGAATTTGTGAACACAATTAAATAGAGTTTCAAAGAGAAGAAATTCAGAGGTATTTCTGGAAAGTGTTTTGTTCTGAAAACTTCCATTTAGAATTAGTTTGAATTGTTTTTCTTGAGCTTTTTTACTCCTATTTCCTTACATTGTGCCATGTTAGTAGTGACAGCCGGCATTTCATCAACAAGTTTCACTTGTTTTATGGGACACAAATAGGAGACATATCAACCTGGAAAATAAGGAGCCCTTCAGTCTGTACCTTTTAGCTATTACCCACAGAAATTTAAAAGTCAAATAGTGAAATGCTTATCTCCTTCATTGGCTTATGCCCTCTCATTAAGAGTAGTACAGATAATATAATCTGAAGATTTTGATTTTCCAAACTACAAACTAGTAAAGATGAAATTAACCATCTGTTTTCCCTAAAATGTATTACTGTATTATTGCATGTGGATTGTATCAGTGAATTATTTGCATATTATTTCAGGATCTGCAAGTACCTGTGACTACTTGCATGCCTTGATACAGCAAAAACATCTAAAAAGAAAATATAACATCAAATTCAAAATATAATTAAAATTCTAAAAGAAAAATTTCTAACATAAATCCTTCCAGATATTCCATTCATCAGTATTTAAGATAAAAACTGTTTTCAATCACTATTATTTTAATCTAATTTAAAATTTGAATCAGTTTTGAAATTTGCTCTAAAATAGTAGTACTGGTAGTATATACTGATAGGGATGAGTTTTATCCAGTTCATCCAAAGTGCTTCAAATGTGAAGCCTATGAACATTAGAAATGTATTTGGTTTGTGACTGTTCATCACTGTAGTAAGATTTTGTTGTCAGTTTTTTACTTTTCAGTAAAGTAAAAGAGGGAAGGCAGGAAGAGCTGTGCCTGCATAAACAGGTTTTTTTCGCAGTAGTTGAAGGAAAGGATGTGGCTGAAGTGGCTGCTCCTGAGCCCTGCACAAGGCCAGCATGGTTGGCCTAGGGGCAGGGGGTGGATTCATTGGGAGCGTTTCTATCGTGTGCTCAAGGTAACTGCACAAAATCACAAGGGCAAATGTGGAGGTGACATTTCTGCTGATGGATTCAGTGATGGCAAGGAGCATCCAGGGGCACTGGTACATAGAATCATAGAATGGTAGAAGGTTAAGGGGGTGGAAGGGACCTTAAAGATCATGTAATCCCAATCCCCTTGACATAGGGACGCCTCCCACTGGACCGGGCTGCTCAAGGCCTTATCCAACCTGGCCTTGAACATTGCCAAGGCTGGGACATCCACAGCCTCTCTGGTAAACTGTGACAGTGCCTCACCACCCTCACAGCAAAGGATTTCATCTCTTCATTACAGGAAAGGATAACACCATTGACTGGACATTTAGCCTGTGGCCACCCTGATGGTAGCCCATGGGTGTTTAATATATGGGCAGAGGCTGTTGTATTTAGCAGTGAGAGCCACCATGGAAGCGACGCTTGTATTGATGGCATAAGCATTTTCACCATTTTTAATCTGAGTTGCTTTTGTGAAGCAAAAATTTAAATAATGGTCATTATTTTGAAATGGCAAATTTTACCCCATCTCAGGGAGAGTACTGATGTATTGTTCAGCTCACTTGGAGAGCTTGTTTGGTGACTTCTTTACTGGTTTGGTGGTTTTTGCATATTTTTAGAAGTACAGAGCCAAAGACATGTATAAACGGGAAGGAAAGTAGCTGTAAGCAGAAAAGTAAACTGTCAGCTCAACATTGTTTATCTACAGCTAAATCCTCATTAAGTTCTTGTGTTTGATATACTTCCACAATGTATAGTCATAATACATGTGAGAGTGCACCCCCTTAATTAATGGCTTCTTTGCATGGCACTGGAGTCATTGCTTCCATTACCATAAAAGCATTTTGGACAATATCAAACTTTCTGTGCCTGATGGGCCAGAAAGGAGAACGACTGTGTTGGTACAAAACGTGTTTAATTTTATTGTTTATATAAATTGGCTCCTTGTAGTTTGTGATCAGAGCAAATCTCCATGCCTTCTTAGGTATTCAGTGGACCCAAATGCAGAGGACATTGGCAAGGGGATCATCACTGAGGCAGATCTTCAGAGCGTGGATATATCTTACCCCCCTTGTCTGCAGATTCCCAATCCACAGGCTCCAGAGGGGAGTAGGCTCTGTTCCGGTTTTGCACTGTGCGTGGTGTTACCAGATTAACAGAGACTTCACGCTGAGTTTTGAGAAGAGGTATTTCTGACCCCATTTGTAGGAGAAACTACAAATACCCCAAGAGTTTTACCCTTGAATGCTCTTTATTATTTTTAATAGTCTAAACATGACGTTTGACATAAAGACGTAAATGTTTAGACCAGCTTCAATATCTGTCACTATCTTTAGTGTGCCTAATACATGACGCTCTGTAAAATCATGAAAAATATGTTAAGCTCACATTTATCTCAAAATGGTGTTTCATTAGAGCAGTGACATGTGCTGCAGCAGTTGTGATCAGCTGACAAACCGCTTTGGTGCAGCTGTTCAAAAGCCATGACATCTCCTGCAGCTCAGTGCCATAAACAATGCTTGTGTCAGATCCTGCCGTCACTTTGCCATGGTTGCGAAGGGAAAGTTCAGTCCAGAAATGGACATTTTTTACTTTCTGCCAGGTTGTGTGAAATTCAGACCCTGACAACCAGAAGTGACTCTGAATCCCCTGGTGCACATCACTGAGCTGTCAGGCCAGGAGCGGTGACAGCAGAGGACTGTGGGACTGCCATGCTGCGTGAGGCACTCCTCTCTGCCTTGCCCTCTAGCCTCCCCAGGAAATAACTTTGTGCACGGGTCACAGCTGCCACTGGCTTTCTTTTTCCTCTTGGCTGCTGGTTTGGGCATGAGGCAGCAGGTCCCCAGCAGCGTGAGTGCCATGTGCCTGCTTGTCACACGGCTTTGTCACAGAGAGGGCAGGATGCAGTGGTGTGGGGAGAGCTGGCCATCGCCTGAGGCTGCCTGCAAAGGCAGTGCTACGGCTGATGGTGCTTACACCTGGTTCCCAAGCACGTATCGAGCCATGTCCCTGTTGTGTTAGGGGAATTCCCTAATTTCTAGGGAGAGCTAAGCAAAGAGGATAGAAATATAGGCCTCTCTGGCTCTTTGCTTTTGTTTTCCCTGGCTTAGGCCAGGGCTTTGTATTTACTCCACAGTGAGAATTCATAGGCCAGTGTAACTGAGGTCACTGTTTGGCTCTCCGTGTCTCTTTCATCATCTGCAACCTGGAGATAGTAGTGTTTTCTAGGGCTGAGTGAATAATTCATTATGTGGCTCCTTATTAAACAGATGTTGCCTCTCTGTTTGCACATAGTCTGCAAATGGATTGCATTTTGTTCAAATTTATTTGTTGTTCCAAATTATTCGCCAAATACTTTCAGTAAATAATGTTATTAGCCTATAGTGCATTCAGAATATGAATCTGAAGCCTGCTTTACATGACTATTTGTCCTTGCTGGTTAAAATCTGTTATTTCAGCAACTATGCCTTCCAGCAAACTTGTCTCATAGAGCTTCCCCAGAAAGTAACGCAAGGGTGCTATGAATATGTTAAGAGTGAATGTTTAGGGGGTGTTCTTTCTTCATTACTGTTAATGCAGCTGAAATGGTAATCTGCCTCACTGAGTGTTGTGAAGATTGGAAAGCTGTTTTCTGAATGTGAAATGTTTCTTAAGTGGACACTGATACCCCAGCCCTGGCTGCTCGCCCCTGCCACTCCTTGAGGTAGCAGGTGGTGTATGGCTCCAGCTACTGCTGAATGAAGGGCAGAAGGTGAGCACAGGAGGTGGCAGAGCTGTGTTCAGAGCACCTGGACCAAGCAGGAATCCATGGGACTAAGTTTGTGCTAATGAAGAAGATGGGTGAAGGCCCAGGGAACGTGGCATGGTTTGGCTGTCATCCACACAGTTGGACTTTCTTTCCCCAAAGATGTCCATGCTGACTTACAGATGTGGTGTGTGAGCTGTGCTGTCCTCCAGAACATTCCTGGGAGACCTTCCCAGGAGTCTGAATCTGTGCCACAGGCTGTACAGCACTACGAATGCGTGAATGTCCCTGTCTTTGGGTCCTGGGTAGTACCCAGCATTTCAGGGACACATTTAAAAGCCTACAAGCTGCTCAATGGCATTGCTTGCAGCACTGGGTGCTCCTGACCTAAGCAATAGCTTGCCCACTGAGAAGGGGAGAGATGTCCCCCTTTGCTCCCCCTCTCCTGATGTTCCACTGCTACCTTGGAAGTCAGAACTGGAGAGGGAAAAGGGGCAGCCAAGTCAAATCTGAGTACTGGTCTATGTTTGATAGTTTGGAATGAGAGCAGCACAGGCCTATTCTTCAAAGCCATACTTTCCAGGTAGCTAAAGGAGAGGGTTTTTATCCTATGGCTCCTTATACAATGCCATTTTGTTTTTAGCAGATAGGCTGGGGCCTCCTCTGGATATTCTGCTGGATTCTCTGAACTGCACAGCGTTCAGCGTGCAATGGAAGATGCCGAAGCAGCACGCGAGCACCATCACGGGGTACACGGTAAGTGACGCTCCGTGCTGCTGCCTGGCCCCAGCCCGCACCCACTGAAACCCGTGGGACAGCCCCTTCTCCTAACAAACACTGCCACGGCCCAGGAAGCGCCCAGGGGGCAGTGGGCTTGAGTGGGTTGAGCTGTAACCTTAAAAAACAGGCAGTTCATGTTTTAGAAACAAGCTATGGTGGGAATTTGGGTTGGATGCCAAGGGCCTGCAGTGGATATAGATTGCTTTTCTGTTGTGGTTTTCCTGCAAGGCTCTCAGTACTCTCCGCAGCTGATAAAACAGTAAAGTAGAGCAGAGCAGGTCGATATTACACTGTGCAAGTGAGGGCCATGCAGATCCTTTGACTTGTACTTCTAGCCTGAGGATTACTTTAGCAGGAATATGTTTTCAAACTAAGCCTCTAAAACTTCCCAGACAGGCAGCAGGTACAAGGGAAGGAGTGTTTCATGGAGTCTCTTCCTGGATAGGTACTGTACTGCATAGGATCCCTGGGAACCCACCTACAGCCTTAAATATCAAAAAGGCTTTCGTTTTATTCCCCCCTACCTCAGAAGTCAGTTTTTGTTAAAGAAGCTGAATGATTTTCCTGTTGTACTCAGCAATTTTATAGGGAATTCTCTGATCCCCATCAAGCCTCTGCCATGTTACCTTCTGCCTATAGGGCAAAACTGAATGCTAGGCTAAACTGGTTACTGTGGTTTAGTGTGCAAGAAGAAAAACAATGAGCACTAACGTGCCATTCATTCATTTTTGTTAGGTATTGCTTAAACAGGTATTCTGTGGCAATGAAACTCAGTCCCAAAATATAAGTTAGTCAATGGGAAATTAGCACCAAAGATGTGAGATATTGACTAGAATGTGTTGCTTTCCCCTTCAACAAAAAAACCTAATAGCAGTTTTTCTTATTAGCATTTTCTGTGGACAGATTTGAAATTTCCAGGAATAAAATACCCAAAATTCAATTTTATGTAAAAAGAGGGGAAGCAGAATACTACTGAGTACCTTTGTTATTAATGTACACTAAAAGAGTGAGAAAATTCTCTGTAATAGGTGTTTTTGGTACACATGCTCCTTTATCCCACAGTCTTGTCAATGACACCAGTGCAGCCCAGCTGCAGAGTTGATTTTATTGTTATGAAAGTGCTATGAACTAGAATATAGTAGTCTAAAAGTCCAAAAAGCACTTGCTGTGGCTGGGACCTGCCTCAGGTGGGCTCTGTGTGTAGCTGTGTCCATCCTTCTCTGTGAAAACAGAGGTCCAGTGAGTAACTGGCTTCAGCCATAAAGAGTTGTCACTCTTCATGCATGCAAATCAAGCATCGGAGCTCGACTTCTTTTTTTAAGCCTTGAGCTGGTGTGTGGCATGATAATAAAACCAGTGACAAGCAGAATCAGTAGTGCTGTACCCAAAATGTCTTCACTGTGGTATCTTGACCCTCTGGCACCTCTGGGTCTCTGTGCACAGGAAGGCAGATTGCCTGTCTCATTAGTCTCCAGTACATGGCAGCAGACACCAAGAGACGTTTTATGATGGAGCAATTTTTATAATGTCATAATCAGGTAATGTCAACATCTTCCTTACATGAAGTAAGGTGTCTGAGTTGTGTGCACTAGTCCCAGAACTTTTTAGCTGTCCATGCTAACCACAGACAAATGATGCACAATTAGAATTGTCAGCTCAGATCTGCACTACAAACACTACAACTGTGTTTCACATCGGATAAGTGTATACACTGTGTGATGGTGTCTTTGGTCATACTGACAGCTTCTAGAAAATATGTGAGGAATATTAAAAGACTACAGCTTTTCCTGCATTTGAAAAGGTAGGGGGTCATGGGCTCAAATGCTGTCTTCCATGTGAGAATGGTGCACTGGTGCACTCATTCTTAAGTTGCTCTAAAACACAAGAGTTATTGCTTCAACTGGTTTGACTATATCTTCTTCCCAAGGTCTTTTACTCAGAAGTTGAAGGTGATAAAGCTGTTAAACAGCTCTCACATGATGTTCCCCTGAGTTTGGACATGATTAGCATGGTGAGTATTTCTTTTCATCAACAATCAGAGCAGTGGAGCAGAACATGCAAGTGGAAACTTGCAACTGTCTCCTTGTTGTGGTTTTATGAAATATGGTGAGGATCCAAGCCCCAGATCTGCTCTGGGTATTGAGCAAAAGGAAATCACAATGTTCTTCTGTTTGCATGATGCACATTTACTCCTTCTTATCTGACTGGTTTATCATGTAAAACTATTGGGACTTGCTCTCAGCTTCCTGCTACTGATGTTTGACATCTACTAAAATAGAACTTTTAATCTTAAACGTGCATTTTCACACATGTAAGGGGTGGAATTGCAGGAGTCTATGCACAGTTAGAGAGAACTGCACTATCAGTGCATGTATATTGCAGAGTCTGACACAGCTGTATGAGTTAACACACAGAGTGTTTTTGCTTCTGTGTGAGGCTGTGGCCTCCTGAAATATGCCTGCTTTAGCTGCAGTTCTGCAAGTTCATATTCTAGAAGATTCTCCCAGCTGCTGGTGTTTATTCTGCTCTTGAAAGGACTAGTTTTTATCATTGCTCTCCATTTTTTTTTAAGTTATATTTTTTCTTTTATATCTACTTCGCATTCTTGCTTTGGGTTTTTTTTTCATTTGTCTCTTCTCTTTCCTCCTTTCCTTTTTCTGCCCCACTTCCTTACTAGAAGCATGAGTGAGGAGAATGCTCAGATTTCCTGCAGGTTTCCATCACTCTGGTTGTCAGTTCTGACTTCTGCAGGATTCTGGAATCACAGTGAATGAAACAATATTGCTGTCATGATATATCATTTCTTTATTCATGCATTATTTTCTCCCTTCTTATCTTTATCTCTGTATTCCTCTCTCGCCTTTTTTGTTACTTTAAAACCATTCTTGCTAGTAGTGCCAAGAAAGATCAAACAGCACACTGTTTTTTTTTATCTTAATCCTAACAGCAGTACTTCTTAATCACTGGGAGAGGAGAGGCTGTATCCCAGTACTCACGCAGATGATTAACAGCCACACAGACTACTATATGCTGCAGCATTGGTCTTGTTTTCATTCCCTGACCCATTATTTATGTGTTTTTGCCATCACTTTTTATTATGTTAGTTCTTAACAAGTCCTATTTGCTTTTTCCCAGGGTCAGCTTGAAGGACAAGCAATTTTTGTAAGTATTGCTTCACATGAAACTTGGTCACAGATGTGATTTAAAATAAAATTGAACGTTTCTGACTTGGTCTCTCCATAGACTCACACACAAAAGTTGATCTCATATGTTGATTCTATGTAGCACTTATAAGTCATCTTTTGTGGTCAAAATGTAGCAGAAAGTAGCCCCAAAAAGCTTAAAATCCACAGGTGGGCACGTGTAGGCAAAGTAGCTCCCTTTTTAGCAATGGATAAACCTTTTTCTCAGTCATCAGAGGTATTTATGGATGTCTTGTTTTGATGGAGTAAATTTGTGTAAAAAATGACAAATATCGAGACAGTGAGGATTTAGAGATGATGGAGACAGTCAAGTAGTCAGACAGACAGTAAAAGGGAAGAACAAAGTCTGGCAGCTGGAGAGGAGATGAAGAGGGAAAAGCCTGAGCCAGTCCAGAGAGAGCCAGGGAGGAGGAGGAGCACAGGAAGAGGCCAGCCTTGCAACGCCCAGGAGGAAGGAGTGGGAGACCAGCTACTAGTATAAAAGAAGTTTGAAAGAAATACCAACTCTCTTAATGGCTTTGCAGCTGGTGAATTAATCAGATTGATTATTTCCAGTCCTGCACTTAGTCCAGTCTGCTTCCTGTGAGCAGTAAACAGGTTGGGTTTATTGTGAGCAGGAAGCAAGCAAGAGGTGCTTGGATTTGGGTCGGAGAAGGACAGCAATTTCAGCATTTAACTGAAATCCCTACCATCAACAGCCTCTTGCAAACTTTTGTTTTCTGAGAGCTATTATAGGAATAGAGAAATCTCACAAAGTTGGTGGAGCTCACAGAGCTTTTGTGATCTGAAATAAGGGAAGTTTGGTTGGACTACAGGAGTCTGGGTCCTCAGGATGCACTTGAACCAGGACTATCTGGTTCAATCCTAGCTGAGCTGAGTCTGGATTATGGCATTTCAGAGTTGAGATTCCACGCTGGGCAACTTTTTTTTCCTGCTTGATAAAAATAACACTTCTGAGGGGTACTTGTGGAGAAGCATAAATGGCTGGGATTAATCAGCTCCCAGCTGTCGTTAATCCTTCAGGAAGTGGTGTTCTCGATGAAATGCTTTCTGTTGTATTCATACCAAACTCAACAGAAATCTGCAATAGTTTTGTGGTTAAGTCTGCATAGTTAATGTTTCCATCACTAAGCCTCCTCTCCTGGTGCTGGGTATGACCCTGCTGCTTTCTTAGAGGCTTCTCTGGGCCGTGTGGGACTGCTGTAGCAAGAGCTGATTTGCACTGCCTGTTTCTGTGCGGGCGTATGTTCGTGTGCCTGTGTGTTAGCAAAGTGAATAATGTATTATTGTGTATTATGTCATCACAAAGTAGAGAACATGACAGCAGCCAGGAGAAGTGCAGATGCAGTACCATTTAATAAGGGCAGTTGTTCTAACTGGGTGTAATATTCAGGAACTCCGGCACAGGTAGTTGAAAAACAAGAAAATTCAATAAAAATTAGTAGGCTTTGAAGGTGGGAGGTTTTAGGTTTGGCACAGAGCCCTGGAGAGCAATGCTACTCCCTGTCAAATCACTGAACATACCAGTACAAAATGGGAAGTGACCAGCTGAGACCAGTAGTTCAGGGAAGGAATTTTTGTCAGGGGAGAGAGTGTCATTAAACGCAGCTCAGTTCCTGCAGCTGTGCTGCAGTCCAGAGTTTGATGATTTTTTTGGACTAAAACAAAACAGAAAACAGACATTCTTTTGGAAAACAATTTGTAATCCTGGTTTCTGTGAGGCAGCTTACTGAGCCTCACAAACAGTTTCAACACAATTGTAGGGAAGGCAAGCTGTGTGGCAGGGCAGGGAGGGATATATGGAATAATCTAAGTGAAATTGGCTCCCCTACCACAGAAAAGGCATCACATTGCCTCACCCAGTTCAACAATGTGAGATTGTAATGAGAATACCAAATGTCATTTTTTAGGATTTTAGCAAGAGAGTTTTGTGAGAAAAGAAAGTGAGGTTTGTGACTCTTGTAGAATCATCAACAATCGAGTGTTGGGTTTGGGGCACCAGGCTTCGAAATACAGAGGTAATCTGAGTGGAGGGAGGGCTACAAAAATGATGGGGATAACAAACTACCTAAATTTGTTATCTGTGTGGCCACTCTGTCTCTTCTGAGAGGGAAAGAACTTGGGCGTAAGACCTGGCTTCTAAATCCAAGGAAAAAAAGAAATTAAATATGTTCTTCCAGGCTGCTGGAGAGTAGGGCACAAGGAAATGTGTTTCTTTCCCAGGATCTGATTTGAAAGTGTTCCTGGTGTGAGGTGGGTATTCCCTGACATTGCCACAGGTCAGGGTAGCTTGATGGTATCCTGAATTTTTACTTATGCACTGGTGTCCTGATGCTTGAAGATTAGAAGATGCTTGGGCTCAGAGACAGCCACTGTGTGTTCCAGAGCTGTGTTCATGGAGAGGGCACTGCCAGAAGGAGGCAGGTGTGTAAGGCATGAGTGCGCCTCGCTGAGGTTTTGAGGGCACACATGTTGAACTTGAATACCTAAGTAGGTATTAGGGCTTTGATCTTGATTGGCCAGGCACTTAATGAGATTCCCTCTGTTTAGTTTATTGTAGACTTGGGTCTGGAGGTAATAGTATGAGGCACATACGTGAATATCCAACTCTCTGCAAGGGCCAAGTTCCTGAATAGTCTGAAAACAGTAAGAAAAATAATGAAGGATTTTTCCTCAGAAGCATGAGTGTAATAAAGAGGAATACTGGCAGGAAAAAATGCACACGATTTAAGGGCAGACGGACAGTACGTATGACATGGAGGATAGAAAGGCAGGAGCATGGGCATCAGTACTGTCACTGGAGGAAGTACAGGGTTTTCAGCAACTGGCTTCTCATCTCACATTGTGAAAGATCTCAATCTCTTCAGCTATGAGACTGAAAGACTGAGATTAATCTTTCAGAGTGAGTGTTCTTGCTGCCTCTCTCTGGACAGATACTTTTCCAGCATTGTTATCATCTCAGATTCATCTCAGATTTGTCCAGATCATTTGAGCAGATCAAGGGTGAATGATGGAAAAACAGGATAGTAGTCAGGTGGCCCATGTTAATAGGAAATCAGTGCTGGAGCTCCAAAACCACGTCCAGAGAAATGACAGACGGCAGGGTGTTGCTGAACAACATTGTAGTAATAATATAAGTTCCCCAAAGAGTAGAGAGGAAGTGTTTTTTTCCAGAGGACCATCAAAAGGAAATTTAGCAGTTAATAAAATTTTTGGATTGTTTACTATTTTACTGCAACTGGAAGTGCAGATTTAAAGTATGTTCCAACATGAAGAAAAAGGAGAACTCTGCATTTTCAAATGCACTGTGACTAATGTGTTTAATATCAGAGAATGGAAACCAGAAGAATAATAGCTGTAAAACAGTTTTCTTGTGAGTGCTTATTTTTCACAGCAGAACAGTCTGTAGTGTAGAACCTGGAATTTCTGTTTACTTGTATATGCTGTCAAAATTCACAAATCTGGGATGAACATAGACATTCCAGGTAGGCTGCAGGTAAAGAGTACTCAATTTCTGTACACATATACACATTCTCCATTAAAGATCAGATCTAAATGTCTGAGGCTGATCCACGCTATGTGCCAGTGATGAAATGCAATGTTTTGGTGACGTTTTCTATTTTCTGGGAGATTTGAACCGGCTCCTCTGAAGAGTGTTCACTCTTCACATGGAGCTGAGCATTGCCTCCTTTACGGTAGTTGTCTATGGGTTAATCTTTCTGTGTTTATGGCAGAAGGACAAATAAGGGAAATGCTCGCTTCAGGTCAAGGCTGTTAGCTGAGCTCATAAAATTGTGAGAGACGATGGGATAGGGCTCTGCTCTGTGAGAAATTAAGGATCATCAGTTCACACTGCATCAAATTGCTTCACTCTCAGGAGGTTTTATGGCCTCTAAATTTAAAAGAGAAATAAAAACAAACAAGGAAAAAAAAAAGAAGGGAAAACACACGAGACTGATACCAAACGCCAGCAGTCAGCTCAAGGGAGGGAATAGTATGTGACTTTGACTTCACCAGTGGAAAAGCTGGATATCAAATGCAAATGATCTGCAACCTTATGAGTTATGCTGAGAAATGGGTCCAGGTCAACCTTGTGGATTCCTCTGGGGCGAAGCTGCAGCTTGAGAGGAAACATGATTCTATTTGTGTTTGTTGTTTCTGAGCTGCACTGAGCTGGGGACAG
The DNA here is from genome assembly GCA_013397845.1 of Melanocharis versteri. Lineage (NCBI taxonomy): Eukaryota > Metazoa > Chordata > Aves > Passeriformes > Melanocharitidae > Melanocharis > Melanocharis versteri. The sequence goes on from VZTG01001425.1 coordinate 573,523, forward strand.
TCTTCCTAGGACAGTACATGGAAAACACCATGTAAGATGGCTGAATCCCAGCTCACAGCACCGTCCCCAGTCTCACAGAATAGCCGTCACACCGTGCTTGTCTGCTCTTGGCTTGGCAGGACGTCGTTATTGGTGACCTGAAGCCAGGCACTCCGCACCGCGTCAGCGTTGGAGCGTACGGCTGGGCGGGGAAAGGACGGCCCAGCATGCCCAGAGAGGTGACAACTTTATCCCAAGGTAACTCTGCCTGCAGGGCTCTGCTGCGAAACTGGCAGGGCAGATGTCTGTAGCGCCACACCTCACCTCTGCCGTGTGCGGTATCACGGAATTTCACTGCTACTTTTCCACGAATGTAGGGCTTTAGAGGGGCAGTAGGGTGTGGGGAGAAGCCTATGAATTTGATTCCTAAGTCCGTGGGTGTTGGGTTATTGTGTGTAGCAGCCCAGCTGCTCCTCTAATGCTATTCCTTTGCACTTCCCAGATAAGTGCATGCCCCCTGCGCCACCCTATCAGCCCCAGATCGTGGTGGTTTCTGATTCAGAAGTTGCGTTGTCCTGGAAGCCTGGAGTGAGTGAAGGAAGCTCTCCCATCCAGCACTACACTGTGGAGTTTATCAGGCAAGTTTGCCAGTGGAGTCTGAATTTCAGTGTTTGCGCGCTATAGTTTTGGGCTTTTTTAACCTAAACTGCACTATAAAACTGCATACAAATATGATTTATTTACTTACTGGGTATCGTATGCTCAGTTTTCCTCTCAGTGTGTGTTGAATTACCATGGAAATTTAAAGACAAAACCAGAAATGATCCAATTTTTTATAAAATCACAAATAAGTTGTACTTTCTGATGGAAGAAAAATAAGGTCTAATTTGATCTGTTCCCTCTAATAGTGGTCTGGGTGAATGAAGCTTTAAGTTTCTCCTGTCATCAAACGCTGTCAAACCATGCTGAGAAAAGAGTGCTTGGCAGAGTGGTTTCCCTGGGCTGCTGTAGAAAATAATCCAAGGACTGAAAATTCAGTATGTTGGACAGTTTTACCTGACAAAAGTTATAGAATCGTAGAAATATCAAGATTGGAAGAGACCTTCAAGGTCATCCAGCCCAGTCATCAACCCAACACTACCACTGTAGGCCCTAAACCACTAAATCACATCACCCAGTGCCAGACCCAGACACCTCTCGAACACAAAGTCATTTGGGTCTTGAGCTTGCAGGATTTAGACTTGCTTTGTTATGCTAATGCTAATCAAGTTTACATGAAATGTTGATCTCTCTGTTTAGATTTGGGAGGGAAAGTGGGGTGTTGGTGGGGCTTTTTTTTTTTTTTGTTCTTTTATGTTGAACTTTAAAGTTTGCAGCAGTAGAACTGAACCGTCAGAAGTTGCCAGTCAAATTGCTTTTATAAGCTGCATAAAAAGGGTCAGGAGGAGGTGATTGTATCTGCAAGCATAAACAAGCATTTGTACTTGACTGTTCATATGCTTGTGTGAGCTAATATCTGCATACAAATGTATTTATTTTTGTTTGCCTCAATGTTTACCCTTACAGTGAATGTAAAATTCACCCTTTTAATCCTTGGAGTGAATACTTGATGACAGGTTTTAGTTGAGGTTCCTTGAAAAGAAGAGAGAATTGATTCTTTAACTACTCTGATCTGTAAAAGGTCAAAAAAATCGTTCTTCAGGAAGACATAGTCATTTTTTAAAAAGAATTGTTGTTGTTAGAACAGGCAGGAAGAACTTGATTTTCAAAGTATGGGTACAATCTAGAAGATATTGATATAGCAAAAAGATATTGATATAGCAAAAAGAATACCCAGACTGAAAACCTACTTGTTAACTGATGCACTTTGTGTTTGGACTGAAATGCCCCATATTTAGTTGGAGGCCATCCAATGTTCAGTGCACTGCAAGGCAGGGCATGAGGGCTAAAAATACTTACCTCCTTCGTGTAATGTCTGCTGTAGACCTACAATGAAATTTCTTCAACATCAATTTTTTGAACACAACTTTTATCTGAGCTTTTTGTGCTCTCTCCATCTCTTCTCTCTCATTTGCTCAGTTGTTGGGGAAGGGATTTTGTTGAGTTCTAATTGACTGCACTTCTATCATCTCTGTGCTTTTACTGGAAAGTGGAACCTGGAGGCTTGTGTACACTTCTTCAGAGCACCAGGAGCCTGCTAATGGAGGAAGATGGAGAAGTCTCCATCTGACACACCGAAAGTGCACCCTTGAATGTTTTTTTTCAGCCAGGGAGTGGAAAGCGGCCTTTGCTGTTTAGGTCAAAAGATGCAAGTGATTGAAATTTCAGTATTCCATTGGCTTTAGACTTTGGGAAAGAATTTGCTAACAGCAAAATGTTTTGATTACACTGTTTAGTTTGAGGTTTAAAGCTAAGTTGAAAGTGCCTTTGTTAATTTTGGGAATATGCTCTCTTAGACTTGGAAGCTTGGTTGTATATTTGGAGTAAGTTCAATGAGCCATAAGCCCTAATGGCAGTTAGAGGTAAACATTTAACTTTAAGCTTCATTGTCTTTTGCTGCATATAGTTTTAATTACTATAAATGTATTATCATGAGTTAAAGCTAGTAAATTAAACCAATGTAAAACTAAAACACATCAGTTCAAGTAAATTAGAATTGAGTCCTCTTATGTCAAAAACCACACCATTATCCTATGATTTTGCAAAATTAATAACTTTCTAATGCAAATCTGTAATTTCACTTGGGTACAGCACAAATGTCTAAAAATTACGACATTGTTTAAATGATTTCCATCTCCTTAGAATCAACTTTATGACTTTAACCCTAGGAAAAAACATGTTGGGACAAAACACTACTCTCAGTTGCTCAGCTACGATACTGGGGAAATTCAGTACATTCATGAAAATTCAGTAGATTAATTGTTTTGAGATACCAGAATCTAATCAAAACCAGAGGTAGCCTGCAGCCTGTCTCTACTCAGAGTCTAAATCTGGTGCTTTGTTTAAGCGCTTGCCTGAGGGGTTTCCCTTGGGACCCCTTGGTTCCCTGCAGGCAGTGGAGGGCTGCAGGCAGTTTCAGATGTAGGATGAGCTGAGCTAATTCAGGCTCTGCTCTGCTGCTGACTAAAAGAGGATGCTAAGGAGACCACAGTCCCAACTTGTCTAAATGCTGAAAGTCGGGAGACTGACTTGCTCTTCACTGGATAGTTCATAGGGAATGTGCAATAGAATATGTTAACATCAAAATATATAGTGCCTGTGCAACTTTGTAGACTCAGTGTAAATATTCTGTTGGTTAATGGTGAGAAGTATTTAATGAAAAATTACATTTTTATGAAGGCCTCTAAAGCAGGACCCCAGACTTAAACATATAGGCTTGGGTGTTTTTCCCAAAGATGCTACATAAAACTAATTCTCAAAAACGTCTTGGATGTTTTCACTCAAATACTCCAAATACTCAATTTTTTAATCTGTTGAATGCCTACATGATCATTTAAACTTGGTGACTAACTTATCCAGATTTTTATAGCCACATAGCAGCTACAGAGCCACAAGTGTTTCAGCAGCACATGCTCTAAAACAATCAGGTCACTTCCTTTTCATCTCATTGGTATGTAGATGAAATCAAAAGCTTTTAATATTAATCTTGGCATACAAAGGAAATTTTTCAGTATCTTGGTAGTGACATGAAACTTCTGCTGCAATGAGCTAGGCAGGTTCTGCTGATAAAACTGGGAGATTTATTAGTATTCAGATGTTAGGGTGGTGCAGATTCAGCATAGTGTTGTGCACAGATTTCTTGATTAGTTTGAAGCCTTCCCTCTCCCTCCCAGAAAAATCTGTCCCTGAATCCATTCCCTGCTGAACTGTCTGTCTCTGGCACTGCACTGAACCAGACAGTCATTGTTTGCTTTTGTTTGCAAAGAACCTGAAACAACAGATCTGACCAGGGAGACACCTCCCAATGTCTAGGAAAAATACTTTTAATACTGTATCCCTGATTATTGCATGAAAAAGACATATCTGACTCAGTATTTACCTCACTGCTTGTGAGATTAACTGCTTGAAAAGGTAACTGATGAAGAAAGAGGAGTGAAAGATATTAGGGAGGAAGTGCTTAACAACATTAGATAGCATCAGAAGAATATCTAACAAGAGAAGTTGCAAAAATTGTCCACTTCTCATTTCCTCACAGTTGACTTGGCATATTGGTTGATATATTTTGTAGAAAGTATCACAATAATGTGAAATAACAATAGTTACTAAAAATAATATGTTACAATGCAGTATATTCTACAAGAGATTTTTTCCTTAGCGAATGATGATGCATTGTACTTGTCATCATGTTTATTATTTGGTGGAATATTTTTTAAAAACCATTATAAAGATGAATTTTCCCCTTGAGATGAGTACAAATACAGCATAGAAGAACAATCAGAAACCTTAGAAAAATCGGATTGCTAGTCAGTGCCTCACACTTAAATAATTTCCAGGCGATTTTAAAAGGAAGTTCAAGTGACTATAAAATTGCTGTTCTCTGCATCAGAAAGAATTCCCTTCTTGAATTGAATCAGTCCCCCAGTTACAACATAAGGCAATAATTCAAACTTTTTGGGTACATTTGGCATGGAATTCTGCCCTTGGTTTCTACCAATCCAGTCCTATTGACTTGAGCCATATACTTATTATCTTAAAACCACTATGACTTGTGCTAGATTCTTGCTGCATAGCATTTATGTGTTGGAGATGCACAGCTGCAGCTTCAAGAGCAGGCAGTGTCCATGGAAGCTGTCTGATTTCCCCATTCACAGATAAAATGTTTGGAGCTGCCCTGCAAGGTCTTGGCCGGAGGCAGAGAGACCTGTGTTGGGGAATGTAGTGCTGCAGGAAAATGGGAAAAGTGGCATCAAAATGAGCCCTTCCAGTGTAAAAGTTGACAACGCACTGAAATATGACATGAAAAAAAGGGACTGGGAAGACAGTTTTCAACAAAATGTTCTCATCTCAGGGAACATGGGGGCTGCCCTGGATGCAGTCACCAGCTGAATTTGTGTTCTTTTCCCCATCTGTTTGCCATGTTTTCATCTCATACTGTTTTGTTCACACAGGGAGCATTCTGGAGAAGTAGCAAAGGTCAAGTGATAAATCTTCCTCTTTCCTTCTCCTTCGGCTGCAGATCCTTACATGTTTGCAGGCATTTCCTTTATTATAAACTTCTGCAGAAGGAAATGTTGGGAGAGACAGTCAGTGTATTAGAAGGCTAGCCTGCTGTTTGTGTTATCTCCTAAATCTTTTCAGGGTGCAATGCCTCCTTTGGGTCCCTTCATCAAAGGCGTGTTGTTTCCACTTGGGTGGACACATCGGCAAGGTCTGTTGCAAAGAGGCAGCTCTTCAGCTAGCAGGAATTCCTTGGATGGGAATTAGAACCGAAAAAGGATGTGTACAGGAAAATTGAAAACACTGCTAAGCGAGCCTTTGGAAGGAAGCAAAGTTAACAGCTTTCATTTGGAAAACACTATATATTTTCATTTTGGCCCAGGCATCAAAAGCTCAGAAGAGGGAAACAATGGAAGAGTAGCCAAAATAAATGCTCTCCTGTCTACCAGGAAGTGGTGGTGAAGGGTGACTTAAGATGGTCTGTTTAGCTGTCATTACATCTTGTGTGTTTGTCTGATTTTGTTTTTATTTTTAGCAAGACAATGAAATACTCATGTCCTTTGTGCCACTGTGTGCTTGAGACAGGCAGCTGGGAACTGCTGTTTTGCCACTGCATTTGCCATGCTGGCACAAAGCAATGGAACCTCAGGGATCAATAAATCTTGTATTGACCACTGAAAGAAAACATACATTAACTTTGGCACTTCCTTCCAGCTGAAAATTAGCAAATACAAGATGCCTGCCTTGTGCTAAAATTTTTAATTTGAAGACTGCTGGAGACATTCGCAGCTAGTCCTATGTAAACACTGGTAGATTCAGGGTGCACTTGGAGGTTATTTCCTGTAATAAATATTGCAAGAACACTGGAATAATTTTCTCTGAAAGCCATTTCTGTCCTTATTTTACTTTCAAAAACTTCAATTTTAATATTTTGGGTGTCCAAGAGTGAACGTTTACATTTTTGTTTTGTTTGTGTTTGTTTAGCTTCTTATTTTGTTCTCTCTTTGATAAGAAGAGGCCACTTTCAGAGAGAGTGGAAATGGTGCGAAAGCTTCAGAATACTCTCTCAAAACACTTGATGTTGCCCACCCCCTTACAATGCGCCTATATATATGAACTTAAAACATTTGATACCAGACTGCCATGTGAATGGTTACACCGGTTTCAGATGAATTGTAATGGCACTTAGAAAAGCACCTATTGAATCAGGAGTTAACCAGGCATTGTCCAAAGGCAGCTATAGGAATGTTGTTACAAAATCCAGGTACATAGGCCATGTTCTCTGCATTATTGTTCTGCGGGTTTTGGGTTGTCTTTGTGTGTTTCCTGGTGGTTTTGTTTGTTTGTTATTTTTTTGGTTTGGGTTGGATTTTTTTTGTCTGTCTGTTTTCTGAAGAGAAGACTTTGGATCCGTATTTTCCTGTGTGAGTGGATTTACCTAATTACCTGGGAGATCAAATGTTGGATTCTCATCTTACTAATGCTTGTATATGTTTGAAGGGACTTACTGGCATTAGAACACAAACTCTTAGAAATAAATCAAGATCCTTCCCTCTATTGCTAACTATTGCTTTATACAGCCACACAGGGAGTTGGGAACTGCCGGTAATAGACCCCTACTTGAAAACTATGAATCCAAAATCCACAAAACAGATAAACACAACTGGATTTGTCAGTCGGTCCTCTAAATAACCTCCTTGGCTTTGTAAGCAAAATCTGAGTATTGGGTTTGTATGACTGTACAGTTTTGATATCACAGCTTCACAGCTTGGTGATGGTGGGTTGCCCAGTCTGACCCTCTAAGAGTAAAGGATCTCAGTGATGATTTAATAGACTTCTGTCTCATTTATTAGTGTATTCCCTAAAAAAGTTTAAAGGAAGCTAATTTATAGAGCCAGCTGTAATTATTTAAGATCTGGTCTTTGTTTGACCCTCAAGGCCAGACCTTGACAGCAATTGGACAGTCATAAGAGAGCAGATCCAGATGGAGTCCATGGTTCTCAAAGGACTTCTCCCAAACACGAAGTATCAGTTTGCCGTCCGAGCAGCGAACTCCTTCGGATCCAGCCCTGCCAGTGCACCGAGCGATGTCATCCGCACGTTCAGTGAGTACAACCGCCTTTTCTAATTAAAGCTAAACAAAAATGAACTGTATCTGTAAATAAAGGGTATCTGAGGTAGCTGTGGAGGCCTGCTGGTGGAAAGAGTTGCTCTCCAGGCACAGTCCTGTCCCGTCCAGAGGTGTCCATTCTGAGACCTCTGGACAGGACAGGAGCTTGCAGCTCTGGACAGGACAGGAGCTTGCAGCAAGCACCCTGTGAAAGTCAAGCCACGAGCAAAGATTTGAAAAGACCCAGGCAGCATCACTCTCATGCTATTTCTCTGCTCTGGAGGTCATTACCAGGTATTTTTGGATCGCTACTTTCTGAATTTTGTGCTGGCTTCATGCAGAACTGATAAGTGAATATCATGGGGAGAAATGAGAGAGACGAGTCTATTGTTCATTTTTTCTGTTCTTTGAAGCTGAACCTTATATATTACGTTTATAATTTCAGCACCTCAGAAAGACCAAATCAAACCTGTACAGTTTTCTGAGGAGTAAAACTCTTTAGCACAGTCATGAAAAAGAAGTAAGCACCCCTTTTTGATCAAAAGCTGCATAGCAAAAATATTAGGTGAACATGCCGACATACCAACTATTATATTTACATTTGTGTAGCAATATAGACCATGCACATTGCAGTAAATGTTGATCCACTTGCTGCTGGGCTTCCTCAGGATGCAACCCTCTGCCAGTGCTGGTGTCTAGGTGGGCTGAGTTTGAGGGGTTGTTGCTCCTCATCACTCCCAAAGTCATAGCTTGTATGTAAGAATCCCAAGCAAGCCAACTCAGAGCATATTGGGAATCACACAAATCACATTTTCTAACTGCAAAAAACCCAATATCACAAAGAGAAACAATGGAGGAAACAGAGCTAAAGCCAGTAAGGTGTGGGGGCTAACTAAGCTATAGCCTTCATGTTCCAAACTTTTTAAAAAGGTTAAACTGTAAAACTGTATATCAGTACTTTTAAGTTTAAGTGCCTTTCTTTTTCTTTTCTCATTCTCTCAACTGCAAACCATCTCTAATTAACTAGTGAAAGTGAGCAGCAAATACTCAGGTAGGACTTTGAACTCTACAAGAAGATTTTGCATGCTGCAGAAACATAAACAACATGCTTAGTGATCCACCAATTTAACCTGATAAAGATTTATTTCTAAACTGCCCCTCTATTGTGGAATCCCTGTTTTCATTGACTCTTATACGGCAATTTCCATTCTTTTTGTCCCTCTGTCATAAATCCAGTCACTTGAACAGTTTGCATGTAGTTTGCTATGGTTGCTGAGCTCATAAGTTAACTTCTGAAGTAAATGTTTGTGAAAACCTCGTGCAGCGTACTCTGGAGTTCCTCAGCCCATGGATCCTCCAGGGTCAGCTCCTGCTGCCTCAGCCACACGTGTGTGCTCCTTGGTTCTTGTTTATCTTTGGATGTTAGCAGCTGCATCCTTTGGTCAGAAAAGATAAAGTGTTTAGCTTTATTAATAAGGGTGGAATCGTCTTCATGCTGTGTTTATTACTGCAGTACACCAGGGAAGGCACTTTGCCTTTGGAAACTGCTTGTTCTGCAGAGGCCTGCCAAGATGTCTCTAAAACGTGGGTCTCTGTCATTAGAGCTTGGAATCAAATTCACATCTGGTGTGTATAAGCATTGATTTCTAGAGAGGTTCATAAGGGACATGAGCTTAGTTCTCTGTGCCTGGATCAGATCTGAAAAGTCAATATATTATGTATGTTGAATGCTCTTTGGGCTTAAAAAGTCTGTGCTGGCCCAGGGTAGGCACATGGATGCTGCAGTGGCTGGGAGGTTGGTTTTCCTGCTCCAAGGGCCTGGCAGTGCTCGGCAGAGACCCTCATGACCAGGCAGAGCTCCTGCAGCCCAGGGCCATGTCTTGTCTGTGAGGTGCTCCAGCCCTGCTCCAGGCTACTTGTACTTGGGGCTACTTTGGCAAACTCTGGACCCTTTGGCAAATGCAGATGTTGTTCTCCTGTGCGCTATTTGAAAACAGGCTTAGAAACTACATACAACCACTACACGTGAAAGCCGGCGTTACCTTGTGGATATCTGTCATCACAACAACCAGACTTTTGCAGAGCAAGGAGTGCTGCTCAGAAGTGTCAGGGATGTGTGCCTTTAGAAATAAATTATTTGGTTTTCTGAAGGCAGGAGTGTAGCTGAGATGATAGTCTAGCTGATAGCAGCTCTCACTTCTCTTCACTTGTGATGTCTGTGTAGGAGACTGACCTGATGTTAACCAGACACACAAGTACACTGCGCGTTAGTAGAAAAGTTAAACTTTTGTTGGGAGAAAATTTTTCTTCATTAAAGCTGCACATAGCCTGAACATTTGTTTTTCCCCAAAATATTAAAAACCTCTGAAGAATGATTTAAACCACTGACAAGTTCATAAAACAGAAAAAAACCCACCAAACTAAACACTAAGCTCAAGGGCACCCAATTAAAACTCACTCCTAATTCACATTATGTATCTGAAGGTACCCTCCTGCTTCTAGCAGCCAGAAAACCCAGTTCTTTGGCCCAGTTAATCACTCACTTCAGTTGCTCAGGTGTAAGTAAGTGTGCAGCAGATTTGAGGTCCTCAAAGTTTTGTGGTTTTCAACAGTCACTGCAGGAGGACATGTGCCATTCTCAGACACCTGATAGTCCCCTGGGGCTGTCTCAGGTACAGTGATGTATCTCAGGTGGCACCAGTTGCTTGACTGTCTCAAAGTGCCAGCAGATACCTCTTATTCACCTCATGTTTTTGAAAAGGTGCCAGACAGTTGGCATCTCTGAAACTGAAGCACCTTTATTCTTCAGAGTGCACATCGTAAGAATTACTGCCTTCATTATTACCAAGGTTCCTCCTCCCGCCTAAGCAGTGAAACATGCTAAATGCCACAGATTTTTGATGCTGTTTTCTGCCTGCCTATGTATTCTTCAGAAATCCCTGAAATATCTTAGAAAGCTGGCAGAAGTTCATACAATGTCTGACTCCTTTGCATTACATTTAGCTCACGTGGTGCTGGCACTAAGGTCCTTAGTGTGTTTGGATTTCAAAAATTTGTAGTTTTACAGTTGTATTTGTTGGATTTTTTTATGCCTGACTTGAAACAGGTAGTGCTTTTCTGATGCTTATTTTAACTGATTAACAAATTCCCAACATTACCTCAGAAGCAGAGGACCTTCAGGGTCCGTGTTGTCTTGCACAGATTCTCTTGCAGCTCTTGTAGGCAGGCTGAAGCAGACATGAGTCCATGCTACTCGGGGATGTTTTCTGTTGTGGTTCGCCTCATTCTCACAGGTAATTCACTCATTTTGTTCTTAAAATGGGGGTGGATTTGCAGTACTCCTGACTGCATTGTTCCGGGTCAGCATAGGAAAACATCGTCTTTGTTTGCTCCACTAAAAGGATGCTGGCAGTATCACCTAATGTGACAGACCTCCCAAGGTCCTTGCAAGTAGAACATGTGGCCTTGATTATAAGCAGTTACCCCCTTACCTAGTAAAAAATGCATGCTTCATTAATTGCTCCATTTTCAAGGAGGAAAGAGAGGGCAAGTTTCCCCAAGGGTTCTCATTTATTTGTGATTTGGTTTCATTAATTTTTTTCTAGAGGGAAATGATGCAATAAATCAATTTTTTGTTGCCCTTCTTAATTACAGTTGCACATTAGGGGTATTTCACCTACATGGTTGTTGAGATTTTGTTGTACAAAATCTTTCAAAATGTCATGGACAATTCACTGGAAAATAAAAGACTGCACATACTCAGTTTAGAAACAACAAAATAAACTGTCCCAAAGAATCAAACAGAAAAAATGTCATCACCTGCATTGCTTAAATACCCTTCATCTCCTCGGGAAACAGATGGGGTTTGCACTGTGCCTGCAAGGTCACCAGCCCTGGGCTTTGCCAGACCAACAGAGGAAGTGTCTTCTGTTAAAAATACCCTCCTGCTTGTCTCCACAGCAGACGTGACAGAAGTGAGTGCTTAAGCAGGGCACATCCCTTCCTCTGGTCCTGGCTGTCACTGCCAGGCTCACACAGAGCAGGGCATTGGCAGGGGTGCTTAAATATTCCGCATGGAGCTTCAATGTGTCAGGCTCAGGCACAGAAAAAGGGCAGTCTCTGGGGCCCAAACCTTGATGTAAATGGTGGTGATGTGTCCTGGAGATAGTAAAGGGAGAAGGTTTTCCACAGAACTGTTTCCCACACCTCTCCAGAGACTTCACAAAAGCAGTGTTGGTAGTTGTAGGGACAGTGACAAAAAGCAAGAGACAGGCCAAGCGACACGCAGCGTTGCACTGTGAGTCATTGAAAAGCATTAAACTCGTTTCAAAATGCTCCTGATGCATTTTGGATTAAGACCTGTGGGGGGTTCTGGATGAAGGCAGTAAGTCGGTTAACACTTCCATTCAATCTGCCTGTGTTGCAGTGCCCCGTTCTACCTCCTACACTCTCTTGTGTCACTTCATCAGTATGATGATGGCAACCTAATTAACAAAACAAAAGTTTTTGTGGCTTTATATTTGTTTTGAGAAAGATTTCTTTAGTATAACTTAATCCCTAATTATTTGGAAAGAAGCTGTCTAAAGTTCATGACCCCCACAAGTTCTTCAATTATTTATAAAACAGGATTATGGGACCTCGTAGAGGGTCTTAATCAGACTTCATCTCCTTATACACTGGAACACTGATTTAATTAAATATAGCCTGCTCATAATCTCTGCAGTCATTGTTTTGGTATTTGCAGAGTACCACTTTGCTTAATCGTCCCTGATTTACCACCCATTATGAGATGAGCTCGCCAGGAAAGAAACAGAGTGCACTTAAGAGATGGGCTGATGTGGGGGTTTGTCTACAAAAAGTCCTGTTAATTTCTCTGCATCCTGTTTTGTAGTTATATTGCATCATGTCACATGTGACTATCATGTTATGTCCAGCGAGCAAAGGCCAAATATAAAGAAGAACAAGGCAGCTGAGAAGCCAGTGGGCTGACACCTCATCAGTCTTGTGTGTACTCACCTGTATAAATTCAGGCATGGTCAGGAGTGAGTGCATCCAGCGGCTGCATTGCTCCGGAGTGCATTACATGTTACCAAAACCGCCCACAGATCAGCAGGTAGAGCAATGTAGCACATGCTGGCTGAAATGCGGATAGCTAGAGCCAGGAAGGGGAAAAACTGGAGAGTTGGAGACCTGTGGATATTAGGACACTTTCTGAAGTCACACTTCTGCTGGTGACACCAAACTTACATAGTGAATGTCTTTGAAGAAGGGCCTCAAAACAGTCTTTCTACCAGACACAATAAGCCGTACCTTCTTTGGTCTCTCCAGGCTCCAAATGTTGTACCAGTCCAATAACGTGAAAGGAACCACTGCCCGGTTTAAAACAGTGGGTACATTTCATCTCCCAGGGTCTTCTGTTGGAAAAGCATGGAACATTTTGATCTGCTAGATGAAAGAGGCACACCTGCTGTTTGGGGAACTGCCAGTCTCTCCTAAGCTACCACGTCTCATTACATGCTGATTGTTATTAATACATTTTAGTGATAACCACTCAAATCAGGAGAGTTACATTTTTGTGAAACTGGCATGGCATTAAAATCATATCCATACATGCAAGCAAGTGTGTTTATCAAATACGAATTCAAGACCTAACATTTTCCTATGTATGAATATCAAGCTAATTCATTTTCTGCACTGCTTCATTCCTGCCATCCTTATCAAACTTACATCCCATTAAGCCAATAGAAAATTTGATTCAAAAGAGAAAAAGAATATGACAGCATTTTGACCATAACAGATGTTTATTTTGTAATTTATGACTTCTAAGTTAGAAAATGGGTTTTGTGTATCCCAGCTTGTTTGGGTACAGATTAGATTGTTTCCCCTGACACATGATTGTGAGTTTTCCTTTCTTTATTGCCAAATTATCTTTATGGCTTCCATTGCTCTTAGGCAAATTACACTTTCATACATTAAAAGAACTAAATTAGCTCCGAAATACTTTCAGACATATAATATAAAAGCAGTAAGTAGTATTGTTTGAAATTATAAAACTTCTAAAATTTTTAACTAACTTTAGTCAGGGGTTTTGTTCGTCTTTGCCCAGGCGGAAGGGAATGGAAGTTTCTTTTCAAGAGACTCTGTTCCCTGGGCAAGGCCTGATGAGCTTAACATCTCAGTGGACTGGGAGCTGCCAGAGGATGCACAAGAGATAAGTGACCATAAGGAACATCAATGCCCGATCATCCTCCCTGGTATGTCAGAGACACCTGGTCTGGGAAAAGAAATAGGAGATTGAAGAATGAGGACCTAATTACCATCGAAGGCGAAGGGATCAATAACCAGTAGGAAACCAAATACTAAGAACCGTGTAACTTGGGACCAATGAACATTGAACCAGTGGGTTTCTCTGGGTTTCAACTGTATAAGTATGTGAAAAAACTAGTAAAGAGCCACGTGTGAATGATTTTCTCTGCACAACCCAGGCAATGTGTGAATGAAATGATTTCCGTTGCACACCCTGGCCAGAACAACATCCTGGCAAAAATAAAGTAATGCCTTAATTCTCGAACACTGTAAAATGTTGTTGGAGAGTTTTTGATTTTTCCCACAGTTTTGGTGACAGTAGCGCAGACCTGACTTTAAAGCAACAGTGTTCAGGGAACTGAAAATTGCTGCAGATGCTGGGAGATGTATTAGTGCTGCCCCTTCCTGTGGCATTGAGGCGTGAGCAGGATGAAGCTGAACATCTCTTTCCCAGCCACTGGCTGCCAAAAGCTTGTTGAAGTGGACAGTGGGTGCAAGCTAAGAACATTCGATGAGAAACAAATGGCCACAGAGGTGTGGCTGATTCCCTTGGTGAGGAGCGGAAGGGATATTGAGTTTAGGCGGAGTTGTTTTGTGTGGAGATAACTGCTAGCTGCAGAATAAGGAGAGAAAGTTTTTGGTTAAAACTGATGTTCTCCAGCAATAAGGTCAAGGGCAGACCTGGACTGCTCTCCAAGTGAAGTTGTTGCGCACTTGTAAAGCTTGTCTCTGAGAAATAACTGGCAAAACCTGCAGGTGGCAGCTGAGAAGATTGGAACTTTGGCAAAGGGGGAAATCTCCTGGCCAGGTAGCACATGGTCAGTCCGAGATGGCTGCCCACAGAGCACATGGTCAGTCTGAGATGGCTGTCCCAAAAGAGATAAACATAAGGGGGTCTGAAATGGCTACCCAAAAAGAGAAGCACATTTTTGCCGAGGAGCTGGTGAAGGTGCAAATTGCCTTGAAGGCTGAAACAACAGCTTGCCCTCAGGACTGAGGCAGAGCTGATGGCCCAAAAGCAACTAGCCCAGGACCCAGAAACCTGTTAAACCAGTTTGTGCAGAGCCGAAGGGCTTTAGAAATGCAAATTAACATCTTAGGGGGAAGCCTGCATGCCAATCTGGGGGCGGTGTTGGGCCACCCTGAACATGACCTCACGCCCAGGGAGTGGTTTGCACCTAAGTCAGACTCCTCCCCACACCATCAACTCTGCCCACCTCTAAAAGATGATGAGGCAGAGAGGGAGGCGGGACTCCCTGACCATGATGTCACTGATGCCTCATCCTTTCACACCTTGGATGAGGGAGATGACTCATTGGAGCCACCCTGTGATAATCACCCTCAGGCCTGCTCTTTTTCAAGGCATTAGAATATGATGGAGCAGAGCTGATGGTGATACCACGCCCTGCAACAGAATTAGCTAAGCTTCGAAGGACAGAGACTCTTTTGAAAATTTTGCTGATGTTGGAAAATGAAATAAAGCTTTCTGAAGAAAAAACACGTGGAAAAGAGCCATGGCTTTTAATCAGAATGCATACCGTTGCATGAAAAGTTTGGACTTGCTGGGGAGGGGGGAACTGATACCTCTACCCACTCCAACATGTGATAAAAATACTGAGACTGTGGGAGAAGTGGTGAGCTTCCAAACAGTGCCCGAGAAGGAGCTGATACCTCGTTGGCTTTCTCCCAGATTATTGTTATTCATTCCAAAATTTAAAGACTGGGATTGAGACAAAAAACTCTCAGAACCACCCCTAGAATATGAGGCGGGAGTGGGGGCCAAACTGAAATATCCCAAAAAGCTCACTTAAAATGCATGGAAATTTAGTTTCCCTGTATTTTCCATGATACTTTGCGAGTGTTCAGTGTGCCCAGGTGGCCAAGAAGGCCAATGTCATCCTGGCCTGTATCAGCAACAGTGTGGCTGGCAGGGCCAGGACAGTGATTGTTCCGCTGTTCTCAGCACTGGTGAGGCCACACCTCGAGTGCTGTGTCCAGTTTTGGGCTCTTCAATTTAGGAAGGACGTTGAGATGATTGAACACGTCCAGAGGAGGTCAACAAGGCCTGGAACACAAGCCCTATGAAGAATGGCTGGAGGAGCTGGGGTTGTTTAGCCTGGAAGAAAGGAGGCTCAAAGGAGACCTTATAACTCTCTACAACTACATGAAAGGAGGTTTTAGTCAGCCGTGGGTCGGTCTCTTCTCCCAGGCAACCACTGACAGAACAAGAGGACACAGTTTTAAGCAGCACCAGGGAAGTTTAGTCTAGACATTAGGAAGAAATTGTTCACTTTCACTGAAAGTGTGATTGGGCACTGGAATCACTGGCCCAGGGAGGTGGTGAAGTCACCGTTCCTGGAGGTGTTTAAGAAAAGACTGGATGTGGCACACTGCCATGGTTTAGTTCATAAAATGATGTTAGGTCATAGGTTGGGCTTGATGATCTCAAAGGTCTTTTCCAACCCAGTTAATTCTGTGATTCAAGTGAGCTGAAAATTGCTGTGAATACTGGCTGCCTCACCATGGGCTGCCCCAGGGGCTGCAGGGGAA
Organism: Melanocharis versteri; assembly: GCA_013397845.1. Classification (NCBI taxonomy): domain Eukaryota; kingdom Metazoa; phylum Chordata; class Aves; order Passeriformes; family Melanocharitidae; genus Melanocharis; species Melanocharis versteri. Next base: position 589,625 of record VZTG01001425.1, read on the forward strand.
TCTCGGCTCTGGCAGCTGGAGCAGCTCCTGCCCCTCCTCCTGCACTGACCTTGGTGTCTGCAGAGCTGTTCTCCTCACATGTTCTCACCTCCTACTCTTCTCTGGCTGGAATTAAAACTGTGCCACAAATTTTGTTTTGATTTCTTCTTAAGTACGTTATCATGGAGGCGTTACCACCATTTCTGATTTGCCCAGCCTTGGCCAGCAGCACGTCCATCTTTGGAGCCACCGTGGATTGGCTCTGCTGGACGTGGTAGAAGCTTCTGGCAGCTTCTCACAGAAGCCACCCCTGTAGCCCCTCCTACTACCAAATCCAGGCAATGCAAAACCAAGCCAACTGCAAATCATATTTGTAATGCATGTATTTGTGGTTTTGCACACCAAAACTGTTTTGTAGAAATGCATGTCTTACAGAATCACTGTTACCAAAGAAGAGGATTCTAATGCAGTGACGGGTAGAAGATGCAGCTTGACTAGATGATTGTTGTTGGTTCCTTCCAAGTGGATAATTTTCTACTGTACTCTACTCTACTTTACTCTACTCTACTCTCTCTTCTCTACTCTACTCTACTTCACTCTGCTTCAGTCTCCTGAGCTTCCTACCTGGAGTAAAATTATTCTAGATTATGATTAACCTGAATGACTATGAAAGTGAATACTAGGAGTAAGAGGTTTTGTTTATGTTTTGATAGTACCTATTGTTTTCAGTGTGGTGAAATTGATTCCAGTGGTTGCAGGACTGGGACCAGTTCATAAATATTTAGTCTGATTCTCTAACAGTGATCTTTTGCCTGTGCGTTCACAGTCAGTAGCAGAAATAATCTGGATGTAGTTTGTCCTTTTTGCTTTATCTTGTTACCAGTCATAGAGCAAAGAGTTCTCTGCTTAGCTCATTTGGTGGAACTCGGTGCTGAATACTTCTGTTTAATGTACAGATGAAAGGTATTATTTACAGATGACTAGGTATACACGTTAGAGTGGCAAGACTAATACACATTTTGTCCCAGTCCAGCATGCCTTCTTGGTTGCGAGTGTGTGTGCCTCATTACCTCTACTCATTTGCCTCTAATTTTTCTGTATGCTGATGTAATGTGCAAAGCCCATTGATAAATAACCCCTGCAGAGCGTATGGGGTGTGGCCAGTTAGTCAGCCAGGGCACACATTCATCTCTGGTGCACATATGTTAGATTTCGTTACTGTCTGCCGGGACTTATGGGTGGCAATCACAGCAAAGGAGGAGAGAGTACAAAAAGGTTTAGGTAAGTACACTTCTGCCTGTATCAGTTTAGTGAAACTTTTTTGCTGTATTGTCCACTGAGCTAGGAAATGGCTGATCCCAGTTAGACTGACTCAAACAGCCCAGTAGTGCTGTGCCCACACTGCTCCTTCTGAAAGTCTGCTGAGCCTCCTTAACTTTGCTGGCTCCATCGGGTTGCTTAGTACTGGTAATGAGGCTCTCACTACCATCAAGTGGCATTTTCTGAGCGTCTTTTCTGCAGACAGTCACTGCCCAGTGAGACTTTGCACCTCTGCAGGTTGCAATGTAAAGGACCTGCCAACTGACAGAAAATATGGACAGCTTATGGCTGCTAAAATAAACAAGCAGATGTGGTCAGCTCAGTAGAGGGACTTAGTAAACTGGAGGTTACTTATGCTGTTTTTAAGTGATGGCAAAATATTGTATGGAAAAGGCAGATATATGAGTCTGTTGTTTTAATGATTTAAAGATATCTGTTCGTAGCCTTGCTGAAATGACAAGTAACTGTAATGATTTGGTTGCTTTTACTGTATTTCTTCATGACCTGGTGAATTTTAATAGCTAAAAAGCACTAACCACTGTTTAGGCAGAATTTGCTATGTAAAGTGCAGAAAAATACAGATATTTTCTATGAAATAGAAATGAGGATCCCCTTACTGTTTAAACTGCCCATTCCCAGGCCAGAGTCCTTCAAAGCACAGTTCAGTGCTCTGGGAAGTGGCAGAAGTAGATTATGTACGTGAAAAACACACGGTCATGGAATCATGGAATATCCTGAGCTGGAAAGGACCAACAAGGATCATTGAGTCCAACTCCTGGCCCTGCACAGGACGTCCCCAATAATCTCACCATATGCTCGAGAGCATTCTCCAAATGCTTCTTCAGCTCTGTCAGGCTGGTGCTGTGACCACTGCCCTGGGGAACCTGTTCCAGTGCCCAGCCACCCTCTGGGTGAAGATGTTTGTGCATGTTTCTTTCTTCAAGGTGTTGAATTGTATTTTAAAAAACAGTCTAAGAATACACATAGAACACTAATGTCAGGAGTTTTGCAGTCAGTGGAGGTAGATTAAGTCCTAAGTAGACTGTATCTTACCTGTGCACATCTCTTTTGCTGTTCCTGTTTACTTGGCTGCCAATAAGGCCAATAAGACTGTACTTCCAAAAGGGAGAAGTTTGACCTAAAAACAATTCAGTCATTAAAATGTTGTCCATGCCAAAAAAGTCTGAAACCTTTGTCCTGGAAAAATGATGAATACAAGTCAGTTTGCAGAGGGAGAGCTGAGCTTTGCCTGCTTTATTTGTTTAATCACCTAGTAAGTGACTAAATGAAGGTCTTAACTTTGTTTTAAGTTGTGTGTATATCACTTGGACAGCGTCTGCCATCTCCAGACTAAAACCTGGATTGTCTGTACAGGATGAACATCAGCATCACTTCAGATTTAAGTATTGTGAATCAGGGGGGTGATCTGAATTGCTGTGTACACAGAGAAAAAACTATATGAACTGAATGTGCCAGTTATGTCTTTTCAGGCTCTGAGGAGTTAGGAAGTGGAAGCTATGGGCATCGGTACATCACAGACACAGACACAGTGGCTGGTGATGGTGATGGATTTGATATTGATGATTCAGACTACGACATTTATATAGAAGAGGTAAATGTCGAGATTTCTCTTTGGCACTTCTGTTTTCTTTATAGTCTGCATATTTTAAAGTGTCCGGTCCTGTCAGGAAGTTTAATATCTGCTATTGTGTGTTCAGATATAGTAATGTGGTCACTTCTTTTTCCTCATTGGGGATGAGCTCGTTGCCTCAGATCTGTATCTTGAAAGGTATTAATTTCATTTACCCATAGCATTTTAGTTTCACTGAATTAGTGTTCCTTTACTTCCTTTCAGCTCAGACCACTTCCTGCTATTAAAGGAGGCAACAGAAAATTTCTGGTCGAAACTAAGGTCACGCCGGGGTCTAGTTCCAGGCTCCTGTCACGGGTCCTTACGACCACTTCTGTGCCCTCTACTTCCACTCCTTCCACCACACGACCTTCGACCACAGCGAGGGCGACCACTGCGTGGGCGGTGAGGAGGGGCAGCATGTCCTCTGCCGCGCGCCTCTTCGACCTGTCCTGCGACGAGGCCGTGTGCTCTGCCGACAGCTTTTGCATCAACGACTACGACCGCGGCGGCTCGCGCTGCCACTGCAACTTGGGCAAAGGAGGGGAGACGTGTGAGGAGGGTAGGTTTCTGTGTGCCCACTGCTGCTGGCTGCTCTCTGTCTGGGTCAAGGAGCAGCTTTGCAGAGAACCCATCAACGTGCACTTTGGGAATAGCCAGCTGGGCTTTGCGGGTCCCTACCAGCGGCAAATTGCAGTTCAGGCATCGCCCCCTTTGCTCTTTCTTCCTCCATGAGGTGGGAAAAAGTTATTCCTTAATAAAGCTGAATGCAGAATCTGTGTAAAGATGCACAGGGGAGGTTAATCCTCCTTCTCACACCTAAGAGTCAGGGGATGGTGAAGCAGGTATGTTGTTAATCACCCAGGTGTGGCAGGATCCAGTCATGGCACCTTCAGCTGGAAGCCGAAGACGTTTAACTCCTCTTTGACACTTGCCTTTTGTGCAGCTGAAGCCCTGAACCACCCCCATTTTCTGTGTGGTCCAGATGATGCTGGTCCCACAGCAGGGATGCAAGAGAGCTCCCATTGTAAAAATACCTCCAGGGGAGGCTTTCCCCATGGTCTGCAGGTCTGCAGGGCAGCACTCATGTCAGGCAGGTTGGGGCAAGGGAGGAACCAAATCTCATTCCCAGTTCAAAAAGCATGTCCTGAAGGCTGGGTCGGTGTGATGAGGTGTGTTTGTCTCAGTCAGGACTTGCCACCCATCCTGTTGATTCCTTTCAGGGCAGCTGAGCCATGGGAAGAACTTGCTGAGCTGAAGGAGGCTGTCATGCTTCTTCTTCCCTCGCTGCCTTCCTGTTCTTTCTTTCTAGACACCTAAACTCACCCTTTCACAAGGTTAACACTGAGCAGATCACCTGGTGAGCCAGTCCAGCTCCCTCACCAGGGCAGGTCACTTTTTCCCCTCCTGAAGTAATTTTTTGTCTGGTTTGATGACCAAGGGGTCAGAGGAACACCAGGGCTCATGCTAAGAAAATGTCTCATTGGTTGTGATGGTGCTGTTCCTCCAGCTAAGAAAGAGCTGATCCATCTATCCTTCTGTGTGCTGATCTGATCTGCCAAGACCCTGCCGTGCAGCAGAGCATCAGGGACCCATGTTTCTTCTACAGGGTCATGTTAGACCTTCATGTTGCACAGTGTCATGCATCAGGGATACAGACACTGAGGGCGCTTTATCTTCTTCCAACTGGAGTGCTGGAACAATGAGAGCTCCTTCTGAAAACAATCTGTTGTGACTCAGCGACATGGAACAGCTGCAGATGTGATTTTAGGCCTTGATCAAGTATGAAGAGTTGAGGATTTATTTGAACTGACATGGCCATATACAACTTGTAAAGCAGTCTGTTAACATCAGTCCAAAGCCTCCATTTTTCACAGGGGAGTGTGTTATTCCAGCGTAAGCATCATGTGCCAATACTCCTTTGTACTGAGTTTGTCTTCAGCAGCCAATATTGTTAAGTGATATATTAATCTGAATGGAAACAGACTTTTCTTCACATTCAGCAGCTGCATGGCACTCTGGTCCAGTCAGTTCTACGTGTGATCAGGACATGAGTTAATTGTTCTCTGCTGAAGTTGCATTCAGGTTTATAGCACCATGCCCCTTCACCTCAGCCTAAAATGTATGCCTTGCAAGCAAAAACGCTGAGAGAGCTCTATCCAGGTTCAAAACCTGAGTGAGAAAAACACACTTAGTATTCAAATAGCAAAGGGGAATAGGCCCCCTCCTCCTTCCTTCCTCATTAGACTTAAATCCCCTGCAAATATAAGAATTCAGGCGTAAAACTGTGTCTGTCCTCAGTGCTTCTTAGGAAAATTAGCTGCAAAGGTAATTTTACAGCTGACAGTGGCTATCAGTAAGACATCTCTGATTTTCATTTTCTGTCAGGATCAGGGTCTAACACAATACAGCAAAGGGTGAGGTTTGATAATGCCATTTGACACGAGCAATGAAAAGAGCCACTGTTGCAGCCAGAGATGGAAAGATGCCTGCAGGGACTCTTTTCTCCCCGTCACTCCCTGTAGCTTTTGCCCTGCGCTGACTTGAGAGAAGTGCTGGAAGCTGCTGGGCTGTTATGAGACATCCAGTGATTCTCCAGATGCTCGATGCAGCAGCTATGGAGCAGCAGTGACTAATGCTGCCTAGAGTCTGGCCATATTTCCTGTGTGTGTTTTTGTAATCCTGCAGAACAGAAAATTACTTTGTCCTCTCTTCGTTAAATGAATTCTTAAAAGAAGATAAATATAAAGTTGATGGGTTCTGTCTTCTATAACAAGGATGAAAATCTGGAGAAATTTCCTCTGAACTCTCTGATTAAATTATTGAGCATTATTTGGCCCTCAGTATCCTGTTTCTTTCCAAGTTCACCAGGTCCTTGGGAATAAAGGAATTAGCTGTTAAAAGTGGTGGGAGGACAAGGCAATAGGTTAACTGATTGTTGACTGCTGCTGACTAATGGTTGTCTCTGGAGGAATTCTGCCTTTCGTTGCCACCTGATGTTATCCAGTATTAAATGTGTATATTGATTTTTATATGGAAAAAAACCTGTTAAATAACATGCTTCCCTCTTTGCTTTTCAGACATTAGTATCCAGTATCCTCAGTTCTCTGGCTACTCATATATCACTTTTGAACCACTGAAAAAATCCTATCAGACATTTCAAATTACCCTTGAATTCAGGGTAAGTTTAAGCAATTCTCACATAGGTGTTTTAAATTTTATTTACTTACTCTGATGCGGTGGGAAATAGAGCAGTAACTTAGCTTCAGTATAGCTTGTAGTGTAATTGTGGTGAACCTGTGCATAACTTTCATCTGCAAAGATCTGGCTTAACCCTCAGTGAATGTAAATGAAGTTTGTAAGCAGCTAAAGTGTTTTCATCCATTATTGGGAGTCACTGCATGGGAGAATCCCTGGGATTAATAATACTGGTATTGTGGACTAGCAGCAGTGTACGTTGGCAAGGTTATAGCCACGTGGATGAGCTACAGGCTGAGGAACACCCAGAATTTTTGTGAATTAGAATCTGGAGGAAGTATGCAGTATTTTTGTGGACAAGAAACTATGATCCTGTCATACTGAGCAGAACAGTGCCCTAAACAGAGTATTCCTTTCCCACCCTGCAGAATTTAAGTGGACATTATTTTCCCCCTCTGAAGTTTGGGATGTGGGCTACTAATGCGTTCAGGATACCATACTTCTTAAAAAGCAGGTCTAAAGTGGGGATACATCCCATGCTGGCTTGTGTTAGTGCTGTCTGTTCATTGTGGACAGAACACTTAGGGCTGCCTCTGGGGAGGGTGGCTGAGCTCTTGGATGCACCCCTGCCCCCACATAAAGCAGACTCACCAGCCTCACAGTCTGGGTAGGAGACTGTCACTAGAGCAGCAGCAGTCAGTTGCCTCAGTGGTGATCTTACACTCCTCTGGGAATTCGTCATTTTAAAATGCAGGATGGCTGCAAAAAGCCACTGTGTCAGCTGCTACGAACGTATGGAGAAGTGCTGCCAGCACAGGTTGTTTGGCTTGAGGAATGTCAGTCTCATGGAACGTGTGAAGTAGGGTGTATGTATTCATGCGCCGTGAGTCTGATGTGTCTACACTTACTGGGCTTGCTAGAACATTCTTGCTAGACTTTTTGCTCGGGAATCTCATATGGGGCATTCCCGACAGTCTTTAATACTTCCAGGCTTTTTCAAGTCTGATAGTATCACGCTTTAAGAGATGGTCTTAAATTGTTTCACTGTTAAGGCAGTGATTTCCTAGGTTCTTCAAATGCAGGATTCAAAACTGATCGAACAATTTCTGATTCTGCAAGTTAAAAACTCAATCTGAAAAATGATGACCCTTTTCTGGATAAAAGTCCCCCACTGCTGCTTGCTTTTATCTATAATTTTGAGGCTTTGATTTTTCATGTCGACGCAATGATTGCAGGCTGAATCTGAAGATGGTTTGCTGCTGTACTGTGGAGAAAATGAACATGGTCGTGGTGATTTTATGTCACTGGCAATTATCCGACGTAGCCTCCAGTTCAGGTAAAACCTCCATCCTAAATCTGATGTAAAGAGACGGGGCTATTGCTGCCTCCTGGGACTGCTATATGTGATGGATATCTCCAGTGTCTTTGACTTCTGCCCCATGCAGTGCACAAAATGGACAGTATAATTTCATTTAAGAGCTCTTTAATACTTTTTTCTCTCATCCTTCTTTAGTATGTGAACATGTGCCCTGTTGAGCTCTTTTTCTTCAGACCTCAGTGTGAAGGCAAAATGGTCAGTTTTCTCTGAGGCATTTTTCTGGGGGTCTTAGCTGTGTTACCAGAAATGCCAGTGAGCCACTGTATTTGCTGAGCTGGTGGTGTACTGATGGTATATTGAGTCAGTGGTTTTGCTTCACATCAAAAGACTTGCAGATAATGTAGCAAATTAAAGGATGTAATGCCAGCAAGGGGGCAGGAACTTCATTTTAAATACCTTGTTTAGATGAGAGTTGCAGGTTTTTTGAATGAAGATGGAGAGTGTTTCTTGCAGTCTAATACATATGAAGCAAGTGAAAGAGTATTTCCAGGATCTCCTTACTTGGGAGGGTGAGTCCTTTGAAAGTGGGGAATAACAAAGTGGGTGATGTGCCTTGGTTGTGTTTCTGTTCACCTGCACTGCATGACAATCAGGGAAAATGGCACATTTTGTGCACATTCAGCTCTCCTGGAAGTCTTCCTGTCAATCAGTGCTGAGTTTCAAATAGACTCACAGAGTTAATAAATGTAGCACTGCCCTTCACCAGGGAGCTAGAAAAATTCCCAGGAGAAATTACTGTGATAGCAGGAACTCAGATTGTAATACCCTCCGTCTTGAAACAGTTTCAGCTGTTGGCAAGCTTAGCAATGCATTTGGTATGGACAGAGAATGCAAAATCTCTTCCACCTTAGAAAGACAGATAATGAAGTTTGAAACTTGGAACAGATCATTTGTAGACCTGCTGTCTAATTTTCCTGTGCTAATATGCAGTGTGGAACAGAGAGGTTCCCGAGTACAAAAGGAATATTTGGAGTCTAAAACCAACTTCTGGTTATTTGGTCAATGAAAGATTGTAACCTTGCTCTCTCTGTCTCATGCTCCCAGGTTCAACTGTGGCACTGGAGTAGGAGTCATAACAAGTGAAAACAAAATCAAGCTGGGGAACTGGCACAGTGTCACGTTGTTCAGAGATGGGGTGAATGGCTGGCTCAGGATGGACAACAATGCTCCAGTGACAGGAAAATCTCAGGTTGGTAATCGTGCTCCTGCGGCTCGATCTTGGGGTCGCTCAAGGGTATGATGATGGTTTTTTTCTTGCCACCAGAAGCCTGATCAGATTTAGAAAGTGCAGGTGTTAGGACATTTAGTGAACTAGGATCAGAGTACAGATTACTCTTCCAAATACGTAGTCTGGAAATCACAGAGCTAAATGTCTCAGGGCTGAATCCCATCACAATTCCCTGTTGTCCTTCAGTTTGCTCTGCCACCCTTCCTCTACCCTATGCCAGTCTCAGACCCAGGCTGTTAGAAGTTTACTAGATTGTACAACTGCTGTCCCTGATTGCTTTCTTTTTCAAGCCTCAGAGAGCTGCTCTGCTTCCTCAGACAGAAAAATTAGATGTATATGTGTATATGATATATATTTATGTATAATATATCCACACAAGGTTTGTATACAGAGGTGTAATTACATGCATAATCTGGACAAAGATTTAAGTGTAGTGATGGAGATAGACATTCTGCCCTGACTTACGTTAACACCAGCAAGTTCATACAAGGCTGTAAAGATAAAATATAATAGAGAAAGATGCTTTGACTTACTCCTCTGTTGTTGGGCCAGAAAACAAAATTAAGGCACTGGAAGAAAAGGCAGTTTCAAATTGTTTCAGATGTCTTTCCTTTGATGGCCACTATTAGCATGCCATCCCTAGCCCTGAAAGAAAGCAGCTTCAGACGTCTTATTGCTTTCCACTTTCATGTGCAGGCACTGAAGGGAAAAAATTGCAGTGCATTGAGTTCTCATCAGCTGGAAATGACAGAGGAAAGAATTTCAGTGTGTCATGTGTTGCTGCTACTGGTGCTGTGAGGCCATGCAAAGGGCAGATGTGAACCATGAGGGATGTGTACAGTTTCTGCAGTGCACTGTGCAAGTGAACACCTGCAGACTCAATAACCTCAGCTTATTTAGCCTGGCAAAATGCAGGCTATGGTGATAGAATTTATTGTTATTAATGTTATGGGTGCAGGGCAGGGGTGAAAAATCCTGATATATTTTAGGCTAGCGGTCAGTGCTGTCAAAAGCACAGGTTGGTAAAAACTGGCCCTGAATAACGGAGAATTTTGAGTGTTTTCTTCTAGAGGTCCGTGTGGTTTGGAAAGAACTGTTGAGTAGGAGGCAAAAGTCATATTTTGATCAATTTGCAGAAGGAATTTTGATTCAGTTGGCCACAGGAGCATGGAGTTTGGGTCAGTGGTCCAAAAAGGTTCTGTTGGTTTTTGATGTTTTCTGTTCTTTCCTGTCCACTGTAGCAATTTTAGTAAACTTGTAACTTGTATTTGTAGGTTTCTATAGACTTGTTAAAGCTGAAAAAAGAGATAGGCAGTAAATTTAGCAATGGCAAAGTGAGCAGAACTCTGCTGAAGTTGTGATTTTACTGGTTTTTCCTTTTCTTTGTTTGTTACCTTTTTTTTGGTAATTTCATTATCATTCAATACAAAACACTTGCTGGGTTCTGTCCGAAAGACAATATCTCATTGGGACAGTATCTGCCCCTCAGTGCTTAGAAGACAAACAATTTTTGGCGAAAGGAAAGGAAGAAATTGCAGCAAAAGGCAGACCACACTTTCTCCTCTAAACAGTGATTTTTAGTGTTTTTAATTGTGCTTTTAATAGTTCATTTTATCGCAGTGGGATGCAGGTGAAAAAGGTGGATTTCAAATGGTGGACTGATTCTGGGGAATGAGTAATGGGAAGGAATTACCAGTGAACAGCACGCATATTCCCTGACACATTTCTTCGTGGAGGGAAAAAGTTGTTTGTAAACCACTGTGGCTTAATGAGCCGTTCTCCTGTGTTGTATCTGTCACACAGCGTGCTGTGCTCTGCTCTCCCTTCAGGGCCAATACAGCAAAATCACGTTCCAGACTCCCTTCTACGTTGGCGGTGCTCCCAGCGTGTACTGGCTGGTCAGGGCCACTGGCACCAACCGCGGCTTCCAGGGCTGCGTCCAGTCCCTGGGCATCAATGGAAAGATAATTGATATGAGACCCTGGCCATTAGGGAAAGCTCTCAGTGGTGCTGACGTCGGTAAGTGTAATGCTGCGGGGTCTTTGATCAGCCACTAACCCGGGGTTACTTTTTATCCTGCTGGAACAAATTGACTGATGGTCCAGGTCTGGGAGATGGAAGGCGCGGTCTCTACTTTTGGCCTGGTTTTCCTCTGTTCCTTTGCACATTGCACTTGCTGGGTCTGTAGTAGGGCAGTTCATCACACAGGCTTGTGCAAACAAGCCTTTTGTGGACACACTTACTGCGCATGATAAATAGTAAACCCATTTTCATGAGCAAACAGTAATATCTCTGTTGCAGGTATCATTACAACTGTGCCGGTATTTCTGCCAGCATCTCTCAGAAAACCTCTTGTGCCCCTGACTGACATAGCAATGTCGTCTGAAATCAATAGTATGTATGCTGACTTTGCATTTGAAACAATATGGGCCCAACAAAATGCGTTTTGCCTAAAGACATCATTGCACTTGTCCAAAGTAAAGCATAGATCTCTCAGACCCACGGCAGCCCTGTGGCTGTTACAAAGGGCTTTCTGTGTTACACCCAGTCACTGCTGAAGTACATAGGCTTTCCTGTGTACCATCCTTTGTTTTGCTATCCAGAGTCATGGAATGATTTAAAAATATCTTGGAATAGATACTTCCAGCAGCTTTATGAAGTGTTATTATAACATTATTTTCCCTTCACAGAATAAAAGATGGAGAAGTAGGGAAGCTAATTAACTAGTGCTGTCTTATTTATTAATCTATTTCTTCCATGTAATGGGCACTTTAAAAAAGGCAGGGTAACAAAATCCTTGCTTTAATGATCTCCCAGTCTAAACAGTTTAAGAATAAGAGTAAACCCAAGACAGAAAGCAAGTGGTAACAGAGAGAAATAGATTCCATACCACTGAACTCTCCATGCCATGCTTCGGCCACAAAGTCATCTTTCTTCTCTTCTGTAGCTGTGCATTTGACATCCCAAGAAGAAAATGATTTATGAGAAACTTCTTAACAATTGTTCTGTATTCTCTAGATACCATGACCAAACTTCTGTGCAATACAAGGGTAGAACAGACTGGCCTGAGAATCAGTTGCTGAAAAGAGTAAGATTTTGGAAGCAGAGTGTAATTTCACGATAGAGTGAGAATCTATGGAATTTAGACAGATGAAAGCCCTGCTGAACTTCTCTGAGCCCTAATCTCTATTGCCTTTTGGGATGCAGCTAGCTTCATTCCCATCCATGAATGCTCCACATACTACTGCATTAACAATCAGCATCAATGAAAATAAATGCTGTGCTCTGCCATGTGTGACTCGAAACTGACTGATAAAGCCTCACTGTCCTTGTGTGACTGCACACATTTATATGAAACTATACCAGAGGAGACTTGCAAACAATGGGTCATGTAAGTATAACTTAAAATTAAAAAAATGCAAGTAAACTCTGCTAGGGTTTAGGGATGGCTTTTGCCAGAAAAAGCAAAAAAAAAACCTCTTGGAGTTTTTTTTCCGTTGGCACGGTATATAAATCAGGAGTACTGTGCTACATGGATCACAGAACTGGGGGTGGGAAGGAGAGAGGTTCATCTCTCTCTGTGCTCTCTCTTCTGGCTACAGCAGAGGTCCCACTGGACCATGAGCTGAGGGACTAAGAGAGGAGGCAGCACTCGTGGTCCGGAGTGGGCATGGCAGGACCTGCGACTCCTGCTGCAGCTTCCCTCCTTCTTCATTTGCCATTGCTGCCAAGCGTATGCAGCCGTCACACTTGTGGTTTGCCTCTTCAGCATAGTCACCTGTGCTGGCCCAAAGGCTGTGAAAACCACTGGGACGCTGGGAGAGCAGCCTATCCTTAAATACCAAGACTGCTCCAGTTCAAGCTGTCCCTCAAACCAGTGATCCTGTGACTGGTCCTATTGCTGTTGTCTTCCTTGTTCTTTTCTGTTTCTCAAAGACTTTGTTTAACTCTAATCTGTTTGAACGTACTGCCAACATTGATAAAACTGCAGCAGATGCAGCAAAGATGAGCATTGTCTTGGTTTTCAGTTTTTCTCCACACTTGATGGATAGAGATCCTTGCTTACACACATGTCTTGGGTCTGTTTCCTTACCTATAAAATAGAACTAGTGCTATTCTGTCAGTGTCACAATAATTGGTGAGTATATGATGGATCTGAGGGACAAGATACCTGTCCTGCCTTGGTTCACTTGTGGCCATTACAGTGCAGACCAGAAGGGGAAAAGATAGCTCAATGAGCACTGCCAGCATCCCTGATCCCATGGCTGGGCATGGGGCAGATGTAACTGTCCCCTTCCATGGAGAAGAAGCATTTTTTCCCTTCTGGGGGACTTTTATATTTTGTCTGTACTCCTCAGGTTAGCCCTGGAGTCCCATGTCATGGCTTTTGTACTCAGACCTTCCCTCCATGCAGTGAAAAGTGGGCCTGGTAAGAGATTTGTAGATGTGCAGTACAGGACAAGTCTGGTCTGTCAGGGAGTTGTACTGAATGACCTGCAAGTTGTTACTGCTTCTGCCCTAGGTTAGTTAGAAAAGGTTGTTTTCCACTGTGGAGAGCAGAGTGATTGGGATGGACGAACACATCAGCCACTTATATCTGCATATTTGTTTGTGGTTTTCTTTCTGACTTTGGGATGGGAATTCAAACTGTAAAGCTGGTGCTGTACAAACACCAGTGCCTTACTGAAGATGTGTAGAGACCTGCTCTGGAAACTGTCCTTGCAATCAGAGTGCTGTGTTTAAACAAACAAACAAAAAAGGGGCATATCCTCTTCTTCTAGTTTTTCAGGACTTCTCTTAATCACCTCAAATCACAAAACTGTTCCCAAGTGTTTATTCTCAGAGCTGCCTCTTGAAACCTTTGTCATTTCAGAGGTGATGCTTCAATGTGCCTCAAAATAAATGTGTAATTCTTAGTTTGCCGTAAAACACTAAGCCCCTCCAAATGGTGTGCTTACAGTTGTACACACAAAGGTCTTACTTGTATACAATGTTTGTTACTATTGACAAGGAGAGACTTATTTGATCAGAAACTAAAATAAAGGAGAAAATAAATTCAACAATAATTCAATCAGATGTACATTTTATGATTGCATAATCTGACTTTATAGATATCAGTTTTAAGAAGCAAACGAGAATTTATTTGTTCTACAGCAATTTCAGCTAAAATCCAGCAAGAAGAAATAACCTGCTTGTAATTCAAGTTGATGTGCCAGCATAGTAGAGATGCTTCTTAAAAAGCCCATATGTTGATGATGTGGATCCCTTTTAGTGTGGACAAGAGGGTTGACAACCTCATTTTGGCTAATAAGATTAGTTGACAATGATTAACACCTCCCATGCTCAGCATGACATGAATTTACAGTGAACAAAGAAGCACTTAAGATAATTGAAATTAAACAAGGCATGGTGCTTGTAAACAATCTAGAGAAATTTGTATCCTACGAGAAAATAGATAGGAACAAGAGCAGACAATAAGTAATCCAGGGAATGATTGAAAGTTACATCTGTCATGGTTTGCTTGTAAGGGCTACGTTTTGCTATTTTTAAGGTCTCTTGCTGATCTGATATTAAAAAAAATACTAATAATCAAGTTCCCTTGTCTAAATTGTACACCATTTGACAAATGGGGAAAGAATCTAGGCAGAAGAGCAAGTAGTGTTGGTTAGTAGCAGAGATCAACAGTCAAATAAATCTTCTTTGACAAACTTCTCTGATAAATCGATGTTCTGACTCCTGTGTTTAGGTGAGTGTAGCAGTGGCATCTGTGATGAGGCAGCCTGCATCAACAGTGGCACCTGTACTGCGAGCAAAGCAGATTCTTACATTTGCCTTTGCCCTCTCGGATTTAAAGGTCATCACTGCGAGGAAGGTGAGTGGATGCTGGGATGCCTCTATTTCTTTGTGTGTGTTATTTAGTGTTCAATGTGTTTTCCACTTTGAGACACCTGATGAGGTCTCATACTCTTACACTGACAGAAGAGAATACTTGTTACTTCATCTTTTTACTGTCACATGCTGAAACCCTTCCCTTACTGCTTTGGAGCTACATCCATCTCTTGCATAATCTCTGATTTTCAAATCTCTTTGTTTGTATAAAGTAACTGTACTTAAGCATCTCAAAATTCCTATTCAGAAGTTAGAATAATGTACCACTCCACAGCTACACATTAATTCTAAAAAAATACCCAGTTTTCTCCTAAAAGCAGTGTCAGTTGTATATTTTGAAATGTAAAGGACACAATGTCAATTTCCTGCTAAAATCAGAGATACAAGTAGTAAAATACATGCAGCATTACTTTCTATGCTGTAGACCATTTCATGCCACCACCCATTGTGTGCCTGCTTGCTACTTTGACAAACACTATTATGAATCACTAAAGAAAAGGTACACAATGCTTTACAGTACGAATACATCCCTGGAAAAGGGAAGGATTAAGCAGTATTGGGTAGGATTTTTAATTTACATGAAAAAAATCAGGTTGTTTTGCTAAGTATTAGCTTTAATTACTTAACAAAAGGAACAGACACTGGTTGGTAGGAGTCAATCCTTTATGTTTGAGCCTCAAGTGACCTGCTTGTGATTTCTGGATTTCCAGCACTCACCTTGACCATACCTCAGTTCAACGAATCCTTAAGATCATTTGCTAGCACACCCTGGCCCTTGGAACCACAGAATTACCTTTCCTTCATGGAGTTTGAGCTGACATTTCGTCCAGATTTAGAGACTGGTGTCCTTTTGTACAGCTATGACACAGACAGCAAGGACTTCCTCTCCATTAACATGGTGGCTGGCTACGTGGAGTTCAGGTTCGACTGTGGCTCGGGAACGGCTGTGATCAGGTAAATGGTGCTGCTTGTGTTTCCTTCCCAACAGTGCCTTCTTCAAAGGTGCTGATCCAGGAGAGGAGCGGACTGGAAAGAGTCACAGCCTGTGATGAGGTGTGCAAGCCCCTCGGTCTCTAGTGCCTACTTCTAAGGAAGCACGGAAGCACCAGAAATGTGGTCAAGGAAGCAGCATTTTCTTCCTACACCAGTTTATGTTTCAAAGCTTTGTGCTTTGTCTTGCTGCAGATGCTACATTTGTGTCTGTGTGGTATTGCAGGAATTCCCTTCTCGCTCCCATGACGTTGCACCATAGCTAATTAGGGGATCTATAAATGTTTTATGCATATACATCCTAGCCACAGGATTTCACAATATTGGCTCTTCTGTGAGCGTCCTCTGTTTTGGTTTCCAGTTCCAAGCAGTGGGTGCCAGGCTGGAGGTGGCACAAGATGAAACACCTCCAGGTCCCTCCACTTCCTCATTGTGCTGTTTTTTGAGGAACCTGAGGCTAGTATCCAATTTATATAACGTAAGCTGTCTAAAACATAAATATATGGTTTAAACTAGTCACCCAAATTCCCAGACAGACCTTCTGCAAATGACTCATTTCATCCTAAAATTAATGTCTAGGAGGATAGAAGCAATGAAATGCCTCAAAAACACTGCTCTCTCTCCCTGTGTAACTGAATGCCCAGTCGCTGGGCAGCTGTTCCTGGGCTTTCTGAAAAGGCACTGGGCTGAAGAGAGGCACTCAGTATCTTGGATATGGCCCAGGAGGCTGCCAGTTTGACCAGGCTGGCCTGATATTTAGAAATTATCTATATAAAGCTTATGCAAAATGTGTACGCTGTCTGCAAGTCTTGCATACCAATGATTCCTGTGGACAGACATCAGGAATTCTGACTACACTGTGAATAGGGAAAATGTACTGATTTTACACTGAATGAGGACTCGAGCAAACAAACCCATGCAGATGACAAAATGAGAGATGAAATTTCAAAGGAACAAATGCAAAATAATGCACAAGCCTAACAATGCACAGCTGTGGAAAAACGGTTAGTGTTGTCAGACAGAGAAAGATCCTGGAGTCATCATGGATAGTTCTGTGGAAGCAACAGCAAACTGCTCAGAGACAAATACAGAAACCTAAGTACAATGCAGAGAATTATTAGGAATGGAATAAGGAAGATTGTCTCTGCTGAAGCCCACAATGCACTCTGTCTTGAAAACTTGTTGCTATTCTGGTCACTTCGTTTCGAAAGAAATTAGCAATATTAAAAAGGAAGAGTAGTTTTGACATCCAGGAGAGGGAATGAAACAGCTTCCACAAGTACAGCAGGACCTTTCAGCCTGGAAAAGAAAGAATTTGGTGGAAGCATGATAGAGGTTTTTAAACTATGAATGGCATGGAGATTAATGAGTATTCTGTATTTTTGCAATATGCAAAGAAAATAAAGAACCAAAGAAAATAAGACTTTTTTCTTTGGTTTTTTTTTNGCACATAAATAAGTTGTGGAAACTAATTGTCACAGCAAGTTACAGATGCCAGAACTATAAATAGGTTTAAAAAATTGGACAAATTTGAAGAAAGCTCCATTGAGGGAGATCAAACACAATTGTACGGATGCAGCCTCTGACTCAGGAAATTGCTAAATGACAAGTTGCCACAAGCTGGGAGGATATATCAAGGGAAGAATCACTTCATACTTGCCCTATTCTATTCTCTTGCTGAAAAGTGGCAGAAATAGCTAATTTTGGAGACCTTTTCTCCAACCCAGAATAGCCCTTCTTACAACAGCCTTCAATCTTTACTGATTGCAGCCTTCTAATTCCTGTTACTGGCAACCATAAAATATTAAAGTGTAATTTATTTATTTTTGTTCCAAGAATATTGTAGCACTTCAAAACACCTTGAACTAAAGTTTAACTGGTATATAGGGTTATAAAATGTAGCAAGAACCACAAGAATATGCCTGGGAGTAGAAACTGCCCCTTTCTGTTGGAAAGCAGAAGAGCAAGCTGGATGCCAGCTGGTGCCTGAGCTACATGTACTGGAGGAAAAGAGTGTGGTGAGATAGCTGAATAATGGGTGAGACTCATGAGACCATCAGGTTTCATTGAAAGTTGTCAGGCTGACCTGTTTGCTCTTCTTTCCAGATAAAATGTGCAGCTCGTACCCTGTCATCACCTCTATCAGTGATTAAATAAGACAAATAGATTCCCTGTCTTTTGTGCCTGCCTGGTCAATGTCCACTTAAAAATCTGTCTTCATTCATCCCGCTTCATTCATCCCTTTGTCTTTAACGGGGGTATAGCTCTGGTCATCCTGATACCTCTACCAGAGGACCACCAGGCTGTTACATATTGTAATATAATCAGAACACAGCCATAATATCCTTATAGTTAGGGTGAAGCAAGCTTATTTGTGTATGTCAGCAGCAGCAGCAGGAGAGCTGATGCTGGTGAAGGTTGTGTTTTTCCTGATGTTTCTCAGGATGGAAGCAGCACAGTGTGCATTGGGGGCTCCACAGGGAGAAGTGACGCTGAGTGGGTGGGCAGATGCAGAACCTGAGCACTGAAATGTCTCAGAGGAGAAGTTGTTGGGATTTCCCTGGTATTTCACTTGGCCAGGTATTCACAGGATTGAAATCTTCATGATCTGGTGTATTTTTTAAGCTTTGGTTTACATGGGAAAAAGTAATGCCACAGCACATGAAGAGCCGGGAGTGTTCAAGTGCCAGAAGAAAGTATTACCAAACTCATGCTGGTTTCAAAAAGCCCATGATTCCAAGAAAGAGCTTGCAGCTCTGAAGTGATGACTCTGCAAGGCTTAATCACCCCTGATAGTAATTAAATCTAGCAAAGCAGGAGGCTTAGCATGATGATGACCCAAGCAGCAGAGGAGATAATGTTTGTATTGCCACTTACTGTGTAGTCAAACCGATCTTGTTCCTTTATATGTATACATTGACTTCTTTGAGGTGATTAGATTCCCTTAGCTATTGATTTACCCAAGACAGTCAAACCCTAAATGGTGCTACATAAGAAGGAAGACAAGGGACTGGCATTGCTTGATGATATTTTTAATGGAGGTTTTCTGATCCAAGTGTCATTCAGAAGTGTCAAGCAATATTGCCAGCATCATCAAAATACAAATAGATAAAAATGAGCTTTAAGAAAATTTGAAGGATCAAAAAAAAGATACAACAGAAGGGTTTCAAAACTGATGTTGATTGTTAAGAAAAATATAGGAATTGTTATTTTCACATTTTCAAAATTATATAAGCTTTTAAATCAGCATTTGGATCACTACTGGCTCGCTATTTCAAATTACTTTTTTTTCCCTTTTTTTATGCACTTTTTTTAAAAATTTTTAAATATAAGTATCCTGAAAATATAAAACATTATTTCATGCCCCAAAATTCTGTATTTTTTCACTGAAGCAAGAAGTCTTAGTGGTCCTAGATAACACAGTTCAGATTTTTACAGCTTGGCCAGTAAATCGAACACAAGTTTCCAGTTCTCCTGGAGGAAAGGCTGCAATGTCTCATTTAGACATAAAATGCTTTAACCAGTGTAGTAAAATGACATTTGAACACAAGATACAAAGATCTATAGATCTTGTGATGGGGAATGTGGTTTTGCCCTTCATACAGGCTGCTATTCATATTAGTGCTGTGCCAGTAAAGATTGTAAGAACTGCTTAAAAATGCTTCCTTTGAGACTGGTGAATACTTTGCACAACTGGGGATTATTGTTCCTGGCCAAGATCTCATCACATCATTAGGATCATATTTTAATTACTTCCCTTTTATGTACAGCATCCGGGCTGCACGTGTGTGTGTGTGTAGATGTCAATCTAACAGGACGCATAAATAGAGCTGGTAAGCCAACACAAAGTAGTTCTGTTTTAAAAGAGGATGAAGAATGTGGGGCTAGACCAACCATTAAGTGGGAAGCTTTTAGTGGAATGAGGATGTACAGCTGAGACAGAATTCGTTTTTATGAGTTATAAATGACTGAGCAGAAAAACTAGCACAGAGGTAGCTGAACTGTGTGCTGATGATAGCATTTCATTTATAAATAAAACTAGAGTGCTTGTTATTTGCTCTAGAAATATGGTCTTTGCTGATGGGGCTCAGAAGATCATTACTTCCTTATAAGGGAAGAATCACAGTGGCTGATACTTATTTTTTATTTAGAAAATCATCCCAGAGGACTTGACTTTTTAACATCACAGAATATCAGAAAGGCACAGTGTTGCACGCTTGAAAATTTTCTTGCCCTTAAACAGGAGTGAAGAACCTGTCAGCCTGGGTCAGTGGCATGAATTGCGGGTGTCTCGCACGGCGAAGAATGGTATCCTACAAGTGGACAAACAGAAGCCAGTGGAAGGGATGGCAGAGGTGAGCTTATGGCAGACTTGTCTTGAATGCAGCTGTTGGACTGTAAAGTGATTGCATGGTAGACTGCACAGCCTGCTCTCAAAGCTCTTACTAGCTTAAAACAGTACACGCATTAGGGCAACATTTTCTTAAGCCCAGAGCTGGGAATTTGTGCCTAAGTTCTTCCCTCTGAGGACAAGGATCCCCATAAAGGCAGGGATCCCACTGGAATCCAACTGTACCTGCTCCTGGCATGTAACTGGGCTCACATTTTTGTGTCTGGCTCATATACCTACCTTCCTGAGGTTTGTTTCTTGGTACTTGTTGTGGCTAAGTCTGTTAAGCAATGAGTGCACTATGAGAAGTGTCATTTAGAGAAGTATGATGCTGAAAAATATGTACCCAGTCTTTTTTTACCTCTTTCTGAATATTGTTCTGGAAAGGTAGGCCAGAAGAGAATTGTTTGTCTTCTTGCAAAAGTAATTTGCAGGCCAGAGTAAGGGCTGGAACAATCATAGTTGATTACTTGCTTTTTGTTCTTCACTCACCAAGTGATCACAGTCAGTCAAACTTGTAGTAAAGTGAAATTGCACTTGTACCAGGCAGGATATACACTCTAAGCACTCAAATGCATGCACAGTGGAACATTTTCTGTCTTGATAAAAGCTGAGGCTAGACCTGCGTAGAAAATGTCTTTTACTCTTTCCTAGTGGAGAGTGCAGACAGAAAACCAGACTCCACATCCCATAGCAGAAAAATCCCGTAGCAGGCTCTTTGGCAAACTGGGAAACTTTTATCAAAGCTTTGACTTTTCTTCAAAAATGTAAATAAATTGAAATTCCAGTTGTCTGTCAGGAAACAAATTGAGTGAGAAACATTTGACTGGACCACTCAAGACTTCTTTAGAGAGATGCGATAGGATGAACACTCCCATTTGTTTTCTCTTAAGTGCTGCAGTGCAGTGCTCCAGGATGGGGGTGGCTGGGAGCTGCCAACCATGAAAGCACAGAAGCTCCTGCAGGACTGGGATTACACAGCTGTTCTGTCTTTAGCTGTTAAATGTCTTTCACTTTACTCCAGGACCTTAAATATTCCCATCAGGCATCCTGAGCAACTGCTTCTGGTAATTGATGCAAACTCAATGTTTCTTTCATTAGCCCCATAACTTACAGTAGGTTATCTCTTAGATGTTGAAAATACTGAATAAGTCTCTGTTGCATGAACTTTGCTCTGATTTTAGCTTTATGAACCTCATTCTGGTTATAGATTTGCATCAGTGTACCTCAGGTATTTGGAAATAAAGCTAGACATTCAGTCAGAAAACAGGAATCAGTTTCCTTTCTTTCTTCCTTCCTTCAGTATTGCTGTTTTGAAATACTTCAGATTTTTCAGCTACTTCTGACTGGGATAACGTAAAGTCAGTTGAGAGTGTCCTACAATGGCTTTCTTGATAGAACTGTACAAAGAAGAGGCATTGAAGTAAGCTATAATGTCTAATGTAAGGGCTGTAACAACTCATGTAGGCTAATCTGAAGATAGAAGCATGGTTCCAGCTACTCTAATAAAATGTTATTCTATGTTTCTTGCAGGGGGCTTTTACACAGATTAAATGCAGCTCTGAAATATTTATTGGTGGAGTCCCTAATTATGATGATGTGAAGAAGAACTCTGGGATCCTCAGACCCTTCAGTGGGAGCATCCAGAAGGTGTGTGCCCAGAGAGACACTCCCAGCATTTATTTGCATCGCATCCAGTGCATGCTTTTTGTGGAAACCTGCCCTTATTCGACTGGCAATATTCAAAATAATCTAGGATTTCACCTCAGGAGCCCACCGTGAAGTGGTCAAATGATTATTTCACAGTGAAAAGTCCACCTAGTGCATTCTTAGACCACAATGGAGCCACACACTGTACTGCTTTCCCCTCTTACCATTTAAATGGGGCACATGAGTGGAGGAGATGTTTTCCATTATTAGCAGACATTAGGGAGGATGTTCCCATGTGGTCAGCTGAACATGAGTGCAGTTCTTTTCTAGAAAATGCAAATTCATAATCAGGCCTAGTAAATAATCAAGTGAAAGTTCAAACTGAACTAGCATTTTTCTTTCTAAGCATACTTAAAATAACTTGGGTAAGTTGGAAGGTTGGCCCTGAATCCTCGCAGTTTTAGAGGAGCAAATTATTGCATAAGATTAATGCAAAAAAATAGCAAATAAACCCAAATTTTTAATAATAGTTTTTATTTAAATTTTTTTGAAACTCTGTAGTGCATCATGTTCACAATTGCTGCAGGACAGAAAAGTAATTGTAGTTCAGTGTAAATGGTTTCATCACTTGGTCTGACACTTTTTACTGTCTTTGTCAGCTGTCCGGCAGAAAACATGAAGTTCAGGAAAACTAGGGGAGTGAGTAATAGTGATGGGAGCAGGTCAGACATGTGAACATCATTGGGAAAGTAGAATTGACTAAAGACAATGCATTTTGAGGGGGGTCCTACAGAGCCTAGGAGCAATTAACAAA
The DNA here is from genome assembly GCA_013397845.1 of Melanocharis versteri. NCBI lineage: Eukaryota > Metazoa > Chordata > Aves > Passeriformes > Melanocharitidae > Melanocharis > Melanocharis versteri. Next base: position 612,091 of record VZTG01001425.1, read on the forward strand.
GGTTACAATTACAAGGTGAGGGGTTGTACACTAAAGACACTGATAAGGATTGGGAAATGTGCATTGTAGCCCTTATCTCTATGATGTACTTAGTAAGGTGGATTTCTATTCTCAGAGGCATGAATGGGATATCAAGGGAGAGTATTGCCTGCCTTTTGGGCACTGGGGATGTTTAGTTACCTGCTTTACACACAGTAGGATTTTGGAGAACTATACAGAAACAAACATCACCAAGTACTGGAAAATATGCAGTGTACAGAAGAACCTAAGATCACAATCTGTTTAGTTTAGTCAGATAAGGCTGAGAAGTGACTTTATTGTGGTCTTCTAGTTCCTAGATGAGGATGAGATTTCTTTGGATACATGGTGCTGGAATTATGCATAAAAAGACATGATGAGAAACAAGGGCTGGAAACTGAATTTAAGTTTAAAACCAGAAACAAAAGACATGTTTTTATGAGTGGAGGCTTGTTAACCTCTGGAACAATGTAGTCAAAATTTAGAAAGAAGCTGAAAACAGAATGGAGTCTTCCCTGGTCCATTACATTACAGGACTGGATGTTTTTTCTGCTGTTAGAGTTGTGTAGTGCTTGATGCTGGATGCTTGATGCTTGATGCAACCTATTCTCCAGGTAGGATCCCCTAGGGTGCACTGTCCGAGTTATGCAGGAGCCAGAGCAACTATTACCTTTCTAATTTCTGACCTTAAAAATCTATTGTTTGTTAAGACGTACTTATTTTGATGTAGCTGAGATCAGATGCTGTGCCCACATGCAATCTCCCTTGCCGAGATGTCAGCTGAGATTGTACAAATGTTGGTTTATTTTGGAGAACATATGCTGCCAAAATATTGGAAAAATCCCAGCGTTTAGCAGTTCTCTTCCATTTATATACAAACAACTTTGTGAAGTCATTATTTATGTTTTTCATTCATCTTAACTGTAGCTTCTTTCAGGCAAGATGAGATACTAGAAAGCAATAGAAAATGTGGAAACAAGCTGTTCTGCTTAGTATTTCTGTTGTCAACACTCATCTCCTGGGGGGTTTTCTGATCTCAGAAATGCTTTTCCTCAGCAGCGCCCGTCTAATTTTACTGTCCTAGCTCACGGTTCGGCTGGAAAGCACTGCAGCAGTGTTCAGGCACAAGCCTGGTAAATTCCACACAGCTTCACCCCTTACAGGGGCTGCCTAAGGCTGTTTCACAAGACGCAAAAGAGATTAATATCCAGTGGATCAGGGGGAGCGAAATTATGAGTTGGGCCTCTGCAACTGGAAAACACACAAGAAGTAGGGTTTGGGCCAAGTTTTGAGAGTTACATTTCTCTGAAGTCTTTCAGAGGAATCGTCTAACTAGCAGTAGGATACTCTGAATTTGGAAGTTTTTATAATGTGTTTTCACACTTTTTTTTATTTAAACACATAGATTATCTTGAATGACCGGACAATTGATGTGAAACAGGATTTCACTTTTGGAATCAACCTAGCAAATGCTGCCCACCCCTGTGTGACCTCACCGTGTGCAAATGGAGGCACCTGCGTTCCCAAGAAGGACAGCTACGAATGTGACTGTCCCCTGGGCTTCGATGGGCAACACTGCCAAAAAGGTAACAATAGCTGGATATCAACCCAGGGATCTGCAGCTGATCACAAAAATAAGGAAGATTTAGCACCTACAACTGCTGCTGTACACATCCCTTTAAATAGAAACCCCGGAGGCCAGAGCTCCCCTTACATCTGTGCGCTTTCCATGTATCTCGGGAAGAATTTGTTTTGTTATTTAGGAATGTGGTAACTGTTATCCCAGCACGGGGCTAGGATCCATAGATAGCAACCTGGTATCTGGTTGCTTGTGGTGAACAACACTGAACACTAACACTTCATACACCTCCCTAACTGCAGTGCTATACGAAGGGGGAATTCCTGCCAGGGTCCTCCAGTCAACAGTTATGTTACATCCTGAAACATGAGTATGGATAACCCTGGTAATTTTATCCTCCATACAGCTGACAGCAAATGCTGTTCTCACACGCAGAAAGGTCTACTCCTGCTTTAGACACTGACTACTCTGATGGTGATTTCACCATCTGCAGAGATCCTGCCTTGGTGGGCTGAAGGAGGAAGACTCATCCCCATGCACATTACTTTATTTTCTTCAGAGCCACTGTAATAGTTCAAACCTTAAATTCAGGAAAGTGGTAAGATTGCATGAAAAGTGTTTAAAAAGTGTGGTTTGGATTATTCCACTAGATGGAGACGTTTCACTTTGGTAAAGCTTGATCTCAAAAAACTCCTAAGGAAAGGTTTTGTAATGTAGCAGTAAACTCGGTTCAAAAGAGCTGGCTGACATTATTGTCTTCACCCACTTCATTTTCTTCATGCACTTCACATGCTTCATTTCTCACAGGCATAAACTTCAAAGTTGAATGTAGTGGTTTTGTTTAAATCGTGATGAATAGATTGGCCTTTTCTTCACAACAGGCAATATCTTAGAACAAAAACATTATATTAAAATGCAGTGCAAGAAACCCCTTTGCTTACGTTGTTGTGGTCTAAATAAGAGCTGAAACAACGTCATTTACCCTGACTTTTTTTGTAGGGAGGCAGGAGAATTGGGATTTTGGCTTTCTAGGTATGAGCAGGGTGCTGAATTCCTGACTTCAAGATGGTATCTGCAGCTGTACCGACACATCTCCAGGGGCAGTCAGTCAAGGGAACGCTTGGCAGCCTGGGTGTGTGGCTGCCTGCCCATTTGGTGTGCAGTGCTGGGCTGCAGCTCCTCTCCTCTGCTCAGCTCCTGGCCTGTGCTGAGCCCGGGGAGCAGTGTCCGAGCTCGTGGTACCAGCAGTGGTGCCACTTGGCTGGCGTGTCCTCCCTGCAGTCACCTCAGTGGGTGTCCAGGCTTTCAGAGACAGTCTGAAGCACCTTTTGCCTATGGCTTAGCCAGATCCTGGGTGCTGCTTCCTACGTGAATCCTGTCTTTATTCATTTTTAGCATGAGTCACCTGGCTTCTGTTCCTGCTACCTGTGGCCCCTGTTGAGGTGCAGCTCAACCTCCCTGCACTTGTGCAGCCCCAGCTGCCACCAAAAACTGAAGGGTTTTCTCATAGATGTGCAGAGAGCATGGAGGTTGCTGCTGAACCTCAGTCCATGGCAGCCTTGATGACAACCACTCGAAACAGATTGCTGAAAATTATCCTTACCTGTGTCTCTGTTGGGGTGTAGACATGGTTAAGGCGGAATGCACGACTGTGTCCACTTCTGTTTCACAACAGGGTTTTGGTTAGTGCACTCAGAAGGTATGTAAGGTGGAGGTGCTGTCTTCACCCTTCTTGGTGGTAGGCTGCTGTAAAAAGCCCTGGGAAGCAAAGTGCTTGTGAGGGACTGCACTTCATTCTCCAAAATTACACACACCACTTAAAAACTCAAGTAATGCTGCTATGAGGTATATGAGATATTGATTCGTATTGTAATGGATCATTAGCTGAGGATTCAATAGAGTTTCTGCTGGCATTGCTAGGTTTTGTATCTTCTGTCCAAGCTGTGGGGAGTCCTAAAGGTATTTTTATACTTTAACTGTATGCTGTAGTAGAACAGCAAACTCTTGTTTTCCCTTGGCTAGAGCTGATACCTGGTGAGTCACTGGGATTTGAGAAGCAGGACTAGCAGGAGGATTTGGTGCTGGTCCCACCTGTCTGTGCCTTTGTGTGTTTTGAGCATACAAATATAGATACTTGGGGCAAACCAATAATAAAAACTGTGCTATCTTCACAAGTGATTGTAGTCACTTATGCAAATGGTAGGTGGGGGGTTACACATTTGCAGAAAAGTGGGCATGAAATTGGACTAAGGGAGATTTTTATGCTTTAGAATAATAAACCCAGAATGTTCTTGTTTTGTTTTGTGCTGACTCACTGCAGAGTGTGGAAGTTACTGCCTAAACAGTAAGTACTGCAAGTTATGTGAAAACTGCTCTGTCATTGTGTGTTTGTCTGGATGCTGGGTTTCCATTAAGCCTGGCAAGTTTCTGTCATTAAGCCAAATTATTTTCTAAGGTTATATAGTACTTCCTTAAACATTGTGCTGTTGATACTTCAAACTGCATCCAAAGCATTTGCCAAGCTCAGAACAGTGGCTGTAGAGCTGGTTCGTGTATTTGCAGAGCAGAGGGGCCAGGCAGCTGGCTGAGGGCTTTGTGGTGTGACTTCAGGCTGCCCTGCAGTTCAGAGCTCACTCCTGCTTGTCATGAGAGCATTGGTGCTTGTCTGCTGAGTCGTGGTGAGCAAAGAATGGAGGTGTTTGGTCCTAGATCTCCCTACTGGCCCAGCTCCCTTCCAGCTGCAAAGATCCTGGATGCATCAAGGGTACTGCTAAAATTTGCTTGTTTTTCTGCACTCAGATTCAGTGAAACAAATGAAGAGCAAGCAGAGGCAAATGCCCATTAAGCTGTCTAGAGGAAATCAGAGTACTCTGACACAGGCAAGGGTTGCTGCATGACATGAGCACCTTCCCCTGCTGCAGGCAGGAGCAGTGAGGCCCTAGTGCAGGATATGATGGGGGAACAAGGGCTCCTTTCATGCTCACCTCTCCATCAGAGGCTGTCCTGTGCAGAAAGTATCAGACCTGGTGAGGAATATTTGGCCAGTGTAACACAGCTTTTGCAATCTTCCAATGACATTGGCAGGCTGCAGGCTGGACATTGGCTGTGGTGGTTTTATTAGACACATTAGGCAGCTTTCCTGATTTCACTATGGATGAAAACAGTCATTTGTCAAAATCTAAAATTCTCAATCTTGGCACCTAGAGCTAAATTTCATATTGCTGTTGCTGGCTGCCAGACTACACCAATTGTTGCATATCTGTGTCACAGTGAGCTCTAAAAGCCCAGCCAGACCCTGTGTTGTGTAAAGAAAGCAAGCATCCCTGCCCTGGAAAGCTTGAAATTAATATAGATGGGATTAGCTGTGGGTTGAAGGGATTATTCCACAGGAAGAAAATAGGATGAAGGCATCTATTTTAAGTTATTTATACAACTAACTTGTATTAATGCAGCAGTCAATTATGGGAGATCAGCAACAAACCATAGGATGTTCGCTCAGTGAAAAGGTCTGTTGAGGCCAGTGCTCATAGCCTGGCAAAGGGCTCTGTATCAGGGGTGTTCAGTGATTTATGTCACACAGCTGTGTTATTTTGCCAAAGTCATCTCTGCGGGCAGCAGTGCACCAACTCCAGTTCTGGCTACAGTGTTTGCCATTGTCCCAGCCATACACTACAGGGGTACCTGGGGCTGTCCCTAGAAAGGTGCTGTATGGGGGACACAGAAAACAACTTCCAAGGCTGCACTGCAGTGCTGAATGCACCAGGGGGCCCCACAGCCTGTGCCGTGCAGCCTTTAGCATCGTCTCAGTCGTTTTCAATAGACCTGAAGTGGTCTGGGACTCTCTGTAAGTCCTCCTGGAGGCAGCCTGCCCCCCACCCTGCGCCCCAGGGGCGAGCTCTGGGCGGGCAGCAGCTGCTCTGCGCTCAGTCACACACACTGAAAGAGAAAACGGGGAGCTCACAGGTTGTCTGTGCTGCCTCTCAGCCTCCCTTCGCAGGGTGAGAGGTCCCTAATGTGCTCTGCATATGGTGCCCTGTTGGGAGCTGGGGAGGAGTTTCTTAGTCTATAAACAAAGGTGGTTAATGCATAAGCTTTGGCAGGAGGGAGCGTTGAACCACTTGGAGAGTCAAGGGATGTGGAAATGGGGGTAAAGAGAAAATTTGCAATGTTTTCCCAGTATTTCATAATTTTCTGCACTAAAATTTGTGGTGGAGCAATGCATTAGGCTCATGGCATGGAGGCTGTATGTAGAGGGACTGTCAGCCATTTAAACTCCCTTAACTACTGCCCCTGTGTTTCAGTAAAAACTGGCAGTGCCTTTTTGCAAAGCAATGTGAGTTCAGCTCGGTTCTGTGCCACTGGCAAGTACCTGCCACTGCAGGAGTAAATCAATAAAAGAGTCTTGTCTCTTTCTTTCCTTCCATTTCCATGTCAGCTACCTGACACTCATCTTCATTTTTTGTATTTACTTCTCAGCCATTACAGAAGCAATTGAAATCCCACAATTTATTGGTCGCAGTTACCTCACATATGACAATCCAGATATCCTGAAAAGGTAATGTGTCTCCTGTGAACCTAAGTATTCTGTTTCTTAAATGTTATAATGTTAGGAGCCTTATGTGGGAGAGTGTAGTATACTTAGATGTTTTGTGCTGTATTTATAGTATTTCTAACTGTATTTCTGCCATATTTTTAAATTTCAGGAAAAATTACATTTTAAGTGCATATCCTTGTGGCTTAGATTGTTATATTTAAGCATCTTGCAGCTTCTCAAGGAATAGCACACATATGTCTGGCATGGAGAGGGACTGGTTCTTCCCTGAGGGCAAAGAACAGACATACGGAGCCTGTGTCTCTAAAGAGACTAAGGACTTTAACTTCTTTTTAACTCCAGCTTTAAGCTAACATTTAGATCCTCAAAGTTACTTTTTTGACTGCTCTGTACCCTAGAACGCCCCCACATTCCAGCAAATTGTGGCTCATTTCAAACACTTCCTCCATCTACCTTTATTTCAGCCACTGAGTAGAGGAGGGTTCACCAGTGCCCTCACCTGCCATTCAGTACCTCTCACCTACTGATACTTTCTGATTTGCCCTTCTTAAGCTTCTTCCACTGGCTTCTGAGGGCACCACATCTACTGGGCATTCTCAAAATCTGCTTTTTGGGCTGGATTTCGCAGTAGTCTTGAGGAGAAAAAGCATTTTCTCTTACTTGTGTGGAATAACCTAGCAGCTATTGTGTTTGGGATTCTGGAGAGATGAGTTAAATTCCCCTACTCTGAAATGATGGAAATGGGGATGTGAACCAGGATCCTTCACACATCAGCATGTAAATGAGTTGCAGGACAGTAACCCACCAGACCAGCAGAGAAGAAATACTGCATCATCTTTTACGTTTTTTTTTTTGAAAGAAGACTGTCACAATTTAGTATTTTACTGTTATTTCCTTCTTCTACGTTAAACAGGGTATCAGGAACAAGAACCAACGTGTTCATGAGGTTTAAAACCACAATGAAGGAGGGTCTTTTGATGTGGAGGGGAAACAGTCCCATGCGACCTAACAGTGATTTCATCTCTCTAGGCCTTCAGGAGGGAGCGTTAATATTCAGGTAAACTTTCTCTCCCTTGTTTGTGTAGCACACAGGGCTCAAGGGAGTTTCTACAATATATCCAGTGCACTTGTCCCTTGGCACAGTGTGAGACACTCTCATCCTCAAAGTTTTGTTCGATGATGGGTCCCATTTGTCCTCTGGGAAAGGGTGGAAGTCGAAGAGGTAATGTGTTGCAAGATTTGCATCACTCTTCCTTCCCAAATTTTCAAACATCAGGGCTTTATTGTGATTTTCTGAAAGGTTTCTTGTACTGTTGGTAAGCCCTCCACATGCCTCTTGAATCCATCTCAGTTAGGCAGAGCGGGGTAGGGCTGGCAGAGAGCAGGGTCAAGGACAGACTCTGGTGGTGCCAGTGCTCACTGTGGCCTCACTCTTTGCCAGAGAGTGCAGGCAGGAGCAGGGCTTCCACCACCTCAAACCCCCAGATATCCAGCCCTGTGGCACACACACACGCAGCTGTCACCACACCTTGTTTCTGCCACTATCCACAGGATCACTTAATTAAGCAGTAATACTGCTGACAAAACGGTGAAACTGGGGAGTGGGGAGTATTGGGAAATGTTGGGTTCTTGTTTCAGAGTCTCTTTCACCCTTGCAGACACTCAGGCAGACCCTGTGCAAGTTTTTGCATGGTGCTTTTTTGGGAGTCCTGTGTTTTGAAAGCCTTGTCTTTCCTCATGGTGCTCCTTTAGGTTGTGTAAGACAAATACTGAAACAGCAGACTAAAGATGCCATCACTACTGTGGATTGTTGTGAGACACTATTGGTTATGTGCCAGAGAGTTTATTATTTAAGATATTTTTTTTACTTTACTTAACTGGCTGTTCTTTGCTACCATGGATATATAGATAAGTTGCAGATTTCTGTTTAAATTAAATTTCTTTTAAGCTTTTTTTTTTCATGTGATTTATCAGTAACTAACTTGGCAAAAACTCATACTTTCCTCTTAGTTTTATAAACAAGGAACTGACTCTGCAGAAGTGGTGCATTTTTTAAATGTCTTTGGGAGGGACTATCTTTCTAAGATGCATGGTAGTAAGTGGCCACTCTATTCTGTTTCCAAGGCACAGTGCAATTTTTATTAGGGTTGTTGCTCTTCCCCATAGATGAAGATACTCAAAGACTTTAGATCAAACCAGCTGAATTTTACTGAAATATTTGCATCTTCCACATGCATTTAGGAAGGTTAAAAATTAAGTTACCAAAATAAAACCCTCATAAGCAACTTATGAGCAACTGCTTACTGAAGTGAAGCAGCAAAGAAGATGGTGAGAGGACAAATGCAGAATAAAAATCTTTCAGAAAGGTTGCTCCTCATGCTGGTTTTTCACCTTTTGAGAGGTGAGGTCAAGAGACTATCAGGGCTGTGAATTGGTCAGAAGAATTCTCCTGCAGCCCAAGTTTAGATGTCTGTATTCTGATCCAATTTGAAATCCAAAACACACCTTTTCTTTCCCATGTTCTATGGCCTTATTCCCTGTACAGCATACCCACTGCTATAAATTCTTTCTGTTGCTCCCTGCTTCTGTTGAAGGTTATTTCACTGCTGTAGGGGGATATCTGTTGTAGAGGAATTCCTTAGGGATATGAATCTCATTTCTGTTATCAAAGGTCTAACACTCTGATGCAATTCTGAACACCCAAATTCTCTTGTTGTTTTTGACCTAGACTGGTATCTGCATCCTGTGTAAAAGGGGGTGCTTGCCTGAGACTCACTTAAATTCCTGGGGAGGAAACAAATTTAGGGTAACCAGTTTGCTCTGGGCATGTTCAATAGTTCATAGTTCAATGTGCTGTTCTCAAGAACCTTGTCCTGGCCATGAGTTCATTCCATGTTCAGTTTTTTTTGTAGAGATAGTGATGTTGGCTTTAATCCCTCCTGCTTTTTACAGGCTGAAGTCCAGCAGCAGCTAGTTCATCCTGAGCACCCAATAGCTCACTGTGCTCTAGCAGCTACCTCTCCTTTGTTGAGGTTGGCCCAAGCTTCAGGGACCCAGAAATTAAGATCCCTGAAGTGTAAACAAGATGGGGATGTCTGCTGAGTAATTGTAGTAGAAGCAAACACAAAGAAATAATCAGAGTGGCAGCTGAAGCAGGGAACTTCATGATTATCTCTGCATTTATTAGGCTTCATCTTTTCTAACATCAAGCGTCTCAACCTTCCCTATCATTGAGATGATTTGTAGATCTGTTACAGGTCACATGCTTATTTGCTCTTGTAAGAATTTATTTGTGTTTGCAACTTCCCACTGCTGTCTCCCTTTAGGCCAAAGGTCTGTAGATCACTGACCTTCATAATCCCCTGCTTTGGGGAAGAATGGCCATGCAGAGGCTCTCTTCTTGCTCCCATGGGAGGGTGGTGATGCTACCCACTCTGACTCAGGGAGTTTTGCCTGCTTGTCCATGAGACTGACTTTGCAAAATAAGAGCGCTGCTGCTGGGACTCCAAAGGACTCCACTGGCTGTCCCAAAATCCCAGCCGAAAGGGAGTAAGGATGCCTGAGCATCTTGGCAGGCAACTGGCAGGTCCTTTCTAGGAAGGCAGTAACATTTCATTTTTTTTTTAATTGCAGCTACAATTTGGGCAGTGGCATTGCTTCCATCACGGTGAACGGCTCTTTCGGCGACGGCCGGTGGCACAGAGTCAAGGCTGTTCGGTGAGTGGACAGACTTCATCTGGGAGGCACTTGAGAGCCACCCTGCCATTGGAGACGCTGGTTGGCATGTCTGGGTGCTAGCGGGGTGTGAATCACTGTGGCTCCACACTCACACGCCGCTTAGGAGTGGAACTGTTAGCAACTTGGCTGTTTCAGCATGATGTACACAAAGATTGCTGTATTTGAGGTGACAGCGCCAGCTCGGCACAGCTCAAGGCAGGCTGCCAAAGTCATGCAGGGCTATTCTGGGGCTGTGACAGACATTCTATTAAACCCGTACCATTTGGGTTAAGGCTATTTTTCTTTAATGTCTACATTTTAAAATTCCCTGGTGAGCATTTTGCGGGCTGGCACAAGCACTGGAGCACAGACAGTGTAAACCTACTTTTTCTATTTGGAGGAGGTGCAGACATCTTGCAGTGTATATATAACTCATATTTATAACTCATTACCTCATGGGAGGCAACTGTGTCCAGCAGAGAAAGCATACATCCCTCTCTTCGTGAGGAGTTGATTCCCTGGAAATCACAGTCTGACATTAGCACAGCTTGTTACCAAATTCAGTGAGAATAGGAACCCATCAAGTAGCTTTTCTGTCAATACTGTTATTGACCATATGTAAAATGGCTCTAGTGAGAAACAAAACTGCCTAGAAGTATGTTTTACCTTAGCTTGCCCATTTTTTTCCCTGCTGTTGAAGCTTCTGCTGTTTACTTTCAATATTACATTTGATTTTTAACAACAGGTCAGAATGTGTCCATCCACCCCTCTCCCCTAGCTGTCCAATTTGATTCTTTTCTAACACTTCCTGCTCTGCAAGTGTGTCCTGCACAATTTGCAGGCCTTTGAAATCTAAAAAAAAAATCCTAACACCTGAAAAGTCTGGATTGCCATAGTACACTGTGTCTGTGGGGTTTCCCAGTCCCAAGCCTTCACCATGAACCCTGCCAAGCCCTGCGTTGCCCTGGTCTCCTGGCGAGTGGAAGATGCCGCTGCTCCTCCTCCCGTCTGATTGAGGGCTGGGTGCACCAGCATGGTTTGCTCTTCATTTCAGGGATGGACAGTCTGGCAAAGTAACCGTGGATGATTATGGTGCCAGGACCGGTAAATCCCCGGGGAAGATGAGGCAGTTAAATATCAATGGAGATCTCTATGTAGGTGAGTGCTAATTATTCACATTCAGGACACAGATGCAAGGTCAGCTGCAAGGCAGGGCTTTCCAGCTCTGTCCAGCTACTGGTGGAGGTGTCACACAGCAGCCTCTAGTCCTCCACAGCCTGTTTTTTGTGAGGCGGCCTCTCTGAGTGGGATGGGAGAATTGGTATAAGAAGAAACCAGCACCATGAGATGCCCCATGGTGCTCCTGGCAGGTACATAGAGAAACAGCAAGAGGCAGCTGGAGACCCCACACCTTAGTGGATCTGGGCACAAGCTTATTCAGCACTTACTGATGCTACAATTTCCACAATAAATAATTAGCATCCTCCACAATAAATAATTAGCATCCTAGTTCATTACCTCCTGCTTATCCCCTCTGTACTTTCAAGTGCTTAAAATCTTTATTTCAAACAACACAGAGCAACCTATAAATTAAGATTCCCTTCTGGGGGGTGCTAGGAATGGCATAGCTGGGCGTGCAGCCTGCCAAGCAGGAGCAGACGCCCGTGTAGGTGCAGAGTCTCTGACGGCTGCCTTTCCCGCAGGCGGCATGAAGGAAATCGCCCTGCACACGAACCGGCAGTACCTGCGGGGGCTGGTGGGCTGCATCTCCCACCTCACGCTCTCAACTGACTACCACATCTCGCTGGTGGAGGATGCTGCCGGCGGGAAGAACATCAACACGTGCGGGACCAAGTGACAAGAGAGGAATCCCGGTGCTGAGGACCTGCCGTGTGCGTGTGTGTGCAGCTGAGCCAGAGCTGGCTGACACAGTCCTCTACAGCCGGACCATGTTTGCCATCTGGGAAGGTGACGAAGCCAAAGGGAAACCCAAAAAAAAAAAAAAAGAACATACTTCCCTCTCATTCCCTCCCCTTTCCTCTCCTTTCCTGACCAAATGAAACCAAGTATTTTGTGTATGAACCGTGCCCTCTACCCCTTAAGTGTTTAGTGAATGCTAAAGGTTGTGCATCAGTGCAAACAGCAAAGTGTGATGTTACGAGTAGCTCGATGACTGTGTTGTGGTCCTTAGGTTATCTTTTGTAGTATCAGAGAAAGCAGTCTTGAAATCACCCACCCTGCAGTGATACAGTGACTGTGCTGTTCAACAAATACACCATCAGGCAGCATATTTCTGCATTCACGTGTAGGTCCTGGAACGAGCAGTTCTCCTTACCACTCTCTGATTTAGCTAAATTTTATTTCATCCTGTGTAACAGGATAACAGTTACAATGACTGGTTTCAAAATATTGTTGTTTGTTGAGGAGGAAAGTTCTTACAAGTCTACTTTTTTATTACAAGCAACAAAAACAATGAACCAATTTTGTAGAAGTAATTTTATACTTGTCTATTTTTTATAGCAGCAGCAGACCTGCTTTCATGGCATCACTTTTAACATCTACATGTACAATACAATTAGCTCTTTGCACACTTTCCTAAAAATAGAAAAGTGACCTGTGGCTTAATGTCTGTATTATACAGTTTTAATGGGGATATTTGTGAGTTATGACCAGTTTTACATTTGACTCTTTTTGTTCTGTAAATTTTGACAGTTTAAAATTGTACATTATGAAGCTTTCCTGTCTTAAACAGATTAAAAGATTAGGAAAAAAAGAGCAAATGTTTGCTACTGTTGTATTATAATTTTTTTTTTCAGAAAAATGAGAAAAAGGATTGCAAGAGACCTTGGTAGGTCACAGTCCTCTTAAAATGTTATGTTTTCTAGGCACTGGACCAGCACTTACTCAACCTTGATTGCCGAAGTATAATTTAAGCAGGAAAACAGAGAGCTGTTGAGACACTGAAAGAGAGGTCCAGAATTTCATAATTTGGATATTTTTCTTCCTTAATTCTTGGTTCAAAGTGGATGAGTGAGCCTTTGAGGGGGTGGGGGGAGGAAGAGAGACCAACCATGCAGCAGGGCACCCCACAGCCTGCCGTGTGCCTGTGGTGGAGGCAGCACAAACTTCCTCAGGGGCACAGGCTCATCACATAAGCCTGTGAGCTAGGAGGACCTGATGTGGTGAAAGCAATGGAGGTGAGGAGGTCTCTGCTGCATTTTTACGGTGCTCAGAGTGCTCCTGGCTCCCTCAAAGCTCGAACACATTCCCTAGATTCATCCCACCCACAGCAAATCTAGATAATGGCACAGGCAAATACCTGCCAAGGACACCTCAGCTCCTGTCCTGCATGCTAAAGGGACACCCTGATCTCTTAGGTGAAAGGTCTTGTGCTCCTTGTAGATAAGGTAGTAGTGGTCAAAACCAAATGCAGGCCCTTACTAGAAACAGAAAGTAAAAGAAAAATACATGGTTGTGCCATCATGTGATGTGCACTTGTGTTCAGCCTCCTGTTCAAATGATACTTCAGAAAAAAGTCTGTGGAAGACATGGGCAGCTTGCAGAGGAGCTGGAGACACTCATGGTTCTTCTCCCAGGAGAAGCAAAGTTTTGTTTGGCTTGGGGAGCCCCATGAGGAAAGAGAAACCTCTGTGGCTGGGAAAAAGCCGGACGAAGTAGGCGAGATCAAGATGTGCTTTTAAAACGAAAGTAAATGGAATTTGATGCCTTGGGATGTAAAAGGAAAATGTGTAGAGTCTGAAGAAGGGTGAACACTAAAACCTGTGGAGGCCGAAGGTTTTTCTGTCTGCTCACTGCAGCCCTGTGGCAGTGGCCAGACATAGCCTGAGCTTGGGTCGCATCATCCTCTGCTCTGTCTTATGTGCCTCGCCTTTCCCATCCTTTCGTTTCTGTCACAAGGTTTGGAGACCAGTTCCAAGACAAACATCTGGCGGGAGAGGTCTCTATTTTAAGATAATTTGCTGCAGAATACCGGGTGCTTTGGTACAAGGCGGTACTTCTGCAAAACAAAAGCTGCTCTTTGAAATGCAGGGTAGGGAGGGGGGTGGGTAGGAAATACCTCTGTTGTTGTTGTTGTGGAAAAAGAAGAGCAGCAAACGGCAGCTCCCCAGATGCCTGTTTCCAACTCTTGCTTATCACCACGAGGGAATTCGGGGCTGTCGACATCACCCTGCAGCGGTGTAGGCTGAGCAGGAGCTGCACAGCTGCCTGGTGCCGGCCGGGCGGGGGGGAGGCGTGAATAGCAAAGATGCGGAGCTGTTTAAATCATATAAAAAAGATCCTTTCTGCATCCTTTTAAAGATGATCTGAGAAACGTCCCTCATCTACATCTCCACTCTCCCTGGTGAAGCTTGGGGATGGGAGAGAGTCTGTGGTTTCCACTCCAGGGGCTGAGCAGAAGACAGGTACCAGAAAATCAGGAACATCTGACCACATGTGGAGGCTCTGCCCTCTACCACTCTCCCCACTGATGCTGGGTCAGGGAAGGAGAAGGGAATGGTAGACAGTGCATGGCAGAGTGATTAGTCATTTTCCCACGAACTGGCCTGCGTGTGCTGCTTGCTGTCTCCAGGAATGTCTATTAGTCACATTACTCACTGCTTGGGCTGACTCAGTTGCAAGGCATGACCCCAGTGCTGAACAGGGTGAGTTCCTGCGGGTTGGCAGAGCCGTGTCCCTTTTGCTGCAGTTACCTGTGCAAGCCAGCAGTGAAGGCAGCAGCCACAAGAGCTTTTTGTGATTTAATCTCCTTCCTTAGACGGCAGTTCTTGTTTTTCTCAGTAGTTTTCCACATTATTCCCAGAATATGTAACATTCCACTTAGTAGGGCTAAACACCTGCCTCGATGCCAGCTTTGCAGGCTGTTAGGCTTTGTGCTGAGCGCTGGCTGCTGGGCAGAGCTGCTTCCTGGTTGTCCCTCACTCTGCCCAGGGCAAAGTAGGTCTTGCCGCTCTGCACTACTCCTCCACCTCTATGGGAACCAGCTACTGGGAATCAGCAGTTAAGTTTAACCTGCTTCATCCTAAAGGAAAATAAGGAAAAAAGAAAAAGAAAGCAAGTCAAAGGGTTCTAAAGCCAGGCGAGTCTTAGCAATGCTCCCTGCAGTAGGCAAATCCTTGCTGCACTGGTTTGTCCTGGGTCAGCTAGGAGCTCATTTCCCTCCCAGTCCTCCCAGCCTGGACCCAGGGAGCAAAAGAATGAAGAGGAGGAGGAGGGGGCTGCCAGGGTTGGGAAGCTGCCCATTCACTGATAGAGGGATTACCCTGCAATAGGTACCTATTAAAAGTTACTATTTTGTCAGCCAGGCTTGCCTTTTGAGAAAAAGTTTTCATTCTGTTTGCACAGCAAAATAAACTGAGTGGGAAAGGTATTGTTCCAGCTCTGCATCACCCCTCAAGGGGCAAATCTCCTCACTTCAAAGGACTATATAAGGTACAGTTGTGGTTTACTCATGGAGAGCGACAGCCACATGCCATCAGACAGATGTGTCGTTTATCACTATTTTATTTCTTGGGTGGTGTGTGTTTGTGGGGGGGTGGTGGTGTCCCTTCCCCAGCTCTCTCCCACTCCATCTTTTCATTGGTTGGAGTAATTTTGGGCACTGTGGCACAAGTGATGTTGTGTCCTTGACTCTGCACTTGGGCGTTTCACTCATGAATAACAGCCTGGTGCCAGCACCTGTGGTCACTGCAGCTCTACAAGGTCCTGGCTTTCTCTCCCTGTGGTCAGGACTCGCTCATCTCTGAGCGCTCTCTTGTCAAACCCCTTGTGATGGAGACTGCCTGGCAGTGCTGTGACCGACTGCCCTGATTTCTTCTGAATATCCATTCACTGTCACAGCATTTTCCTTTGTTCATTGTGCACAAAGACAAAGATGACATTGTTCCTCTTCCCCGGCTTTTTCTTTTTAAATCTTCCCTCAGTCTTTCTTTCTAGGAAAACAACTGTGCCAGTTCTTTCAACACCATCCCCACAGGCCATGTTTTCTAGCACTTTTTGTTACTGAGATGTATGGGGAAGCGTGGAAGAAATGGAACTGCAGAGCACAGACACCCCACGTTCCATCTCAGAAAACAGCAGCATTCCAACTTAATTTTTTTTTTTTTTTGCAGACTGTTAAATAGTTTCCATTGGCAGTAGTGGCAGCCTAGGTCATCACTTTTTGTGGACATGGCAGAATTTTCCTAATATTTTCTGTCTTTTGAAAACATGGGAGGAGCCGTATCTAATATTTTCTTTACCATTTCACTTGATTCCATTCTTTTCCGCTCTCTACAATTTTCAGTGTTGGTGTCAGCAACGCAATTCAAAAATGGGATCACCAATTTATCATCCTGTTTAGGCAGTTTTCATTTGAACTGATTGTTCTTACCAAAACACAGGCTTCTTTTAATAGCCAACAAACATTTAATACAGAGGGACTTTGAGTTTATTTATGTGTTGAGAGAAACTTTCTGCGGTTACAAATCCAGGGGAGTGGTGTCCATTAATGCTACAGCCAGTGCCACACTGGGAGCAACCAGCACTGGCAGCACAGGGAGAGTCAAGTAGAAGATAAGGATGTGTGCTGGAACAGGGTGGAACAGGGCCAGAAAACAAGGATGGTTTGACACCCTCTCTCCACCCTCATTGTGATAGTGACACATGGGACAGTTCATGGTCCCTGTAAAGAAATCTGCTTCCATGGTGCTGCTGTTGTGTGAGCGTCTCCATGATTATTTTATCTGTACTCACTCCAGCTGCCCAGGAGCTGTGTTAAATATCCAGCCCAACTGGAGCAACCTGGTTTTGCCAAAGACTGAATGAGCTGTATTTGAACACTTGCAATATCTTCAGAAGATATTGCAAAGCCATCATCCTATTACTTCTTTTAGACCTGAGACACAGATGATGGAGAGAGACCTGCCTGGAACCCTTCCCTGGTGTCCCTGCTCTGACCAGAGCAGTAGCAGGGCTGGAGAGGGCAGCTGTGGGTTTCACTTTTGGAACAATTAAGCCTTCCCTCATTTCCACAGCTCTAAGTGTTCCAGTCTTTTCAGTGGTCTTCAGTCCTGCTAAAAGATCAGCCCTGCTAGATCTTAATCCCACCTCCCCAGGGCTCAGAGGAGCTCCCTATCCTGCCTAGTTGCACCAAGCTGCACCAATCTGCAGGCAAGGAATTGTGAGGCAAGGAATTGACTCTGACTTTCAAGAATGCTTGCAAAGAGGAGAGAGCACAATGCCACCACGCCATGATGGTTTCATGTGACGTGCTGTGATGTGGCACCTGTCATTACACACATTGCCAAATTCAGGTGTCATTCCCAAACAAAGGTGCTGTGCGTTAGAGGAGCCACAAAATCTCTTGACTGTCGCTAGGACACCAAGTGACAAGACATGAATGGCCTCAAACATCAGGCCCATGTTACAAGCACCGTATCGGCTGGCCATCTCTGTTCCACTAAAACATGCTGAGAAAGTGTCCTATGCCACCCAATCCAAGCCCACAGTGCACAGCCTGGGCCCCTTCACCCTGGCACAGGGATGTCCCCCAGGCAGAGTCTGCAGTGGCTGATGCCTGCACACCCTCAGCCCAGGCGTGCAGGGGGATCACACATCAAACCCCAGCTCTGTCAGAGCCACAAGCGAGGAGGACACGGGTAAGTGACCTGGACTTTTTCCTGTCACTGCATCGTAGAGCAAGAACAGAAGGGCTTCAGAGGGCCTTGGACATCGTAGGGTCTTCTGTGCTGAAGAGAAGCTGCTCAGGGAGTATCTGTTACTACCCACTCTGCCTACCAGGAAGCCAAGGCTCTGCTTGCTAGATCCTGTGGTTATTTACTCTGGCACAAAATTCAAATAACTCTGTTTGTACTGGAGCATGAGCACAATTTTTAACTCTTACCTAAAAAATAAATAGGAAAGCAAAGAATATGAAGACATATAGGAGTGTAAGAAAATATATTTATTAAATTTCATGGCAATACTATGGCAAAATTGTTAAACACATGCTTACTTTTAGACACTCAAGCAATACAACAGGAGTTACAACAAGCAAGCAAACTAGGTTTAAAATGTATGCAAAGTTGTATCTTAGTGTTAGGTTAGTCTTAAATGTCAACTGCCACACTGAAATATTATATCCCCAACATGATCCCATGCTTCCTTTTTTAAGCATGCATTTGTTCAACTGCTTAGCTGATAAATTTTCATATTGATACACTTCGTTGAATCAGTATTTTACTTGGCATGCTACAGCTTCATTAAAGTGCCTTGTGATGATTTTGCTAAAATTGTGAAAGAAGTAACTTTTCAATAGCAGATTTGGAAGCTGGAAAACTGCAGTATCATTCAGCAAAAAAAAATATGTTGAATGACTTATTAGATTTAGCGTGTTATGAAGACTATTTTTTCAGCTCAATCTATTGATTTATTCTCAGAATTAACTTCTATAGATGACTACGTCGAATTGGCAAACAATATTTTCACTAGTATTAAACAAAAGTCCATTAAAATCTTCATAAAAACACAACATAAAAAAACATCTCTAAGCAAATTATTTGTGCTGTAAAAAATATGGTATAAAAAGAGCTAAAAAAACATTGAACCTGTTCACAGTATATGTTTTAAAGTTACAGCATTGTAGTACAATGTTGTGTGGTTTTTTCAGGTGACCTGTATGATTCCACCAGTTCTGACGTTTTGTGCGCCACAACAGGCTCAAAGTTCAAATTACTGTTACCTTCAAGTAGGATTTCAGACATGAGTTGATTCAGTTGTCTTCTCTTTTTGTTATCCCCAGCTTTACAGAGTTTTGACATGCTATGAAACGTAAAACGTTCATCCAAAGCCATTCTTGAACCACATTAGGAAAATGTTGACAGAGTGATGCTCAAGGATTCTTTTTTAATTGTATTACTACTAAAGAGTGTGACCTTTCTATTTTACTTTGTCCTGCTTGAGCTATTTATTTTTTAATTTTTCCTAATCTAAGTAATGAAAATGAGAAAATTTAATTTTTTGCTTTGTCCCTGGGTAAGTTTTACTTACTACATTTTGTACAACAGAAGACCAAGCGAGTTGCAGAGGTATTGAGCCTTCTAGTGGAAGTTGTGCATACACCTCCACTGAAGCTTGCTTTCAGTCAAAATGCAGATTTGAGACTGTCCTAGACATCTTGTTAGGTATCACATTGAAAAACAAGGATTTCATCTGCTGTGGTGCACCACAAAGTCACCTGGACAGTGCTACTGCAAGAAGAGGGTGAGACCGGAGAGGGATTAACCCCATCCTCTCATGAAACACCCTGCCATTAGACCAGCTCACCTGAATGGGGATGCTGAGCCCCTGCCCTTCAAAACACAAAAGTCCTCTGGAGGTTTTTTTTAGTTGTAAAAGCAGAAGGAATTAACAGATGTTTTTGTGGGGGAGAAGTATTGTCACGCACCCTGGGACAACTTATAAAGTTACAGAAAGCCTGCCAGTATCATCTGGGGTTTGTTTGTATAACATGCAAAAAGGAAACAAACACTGGCTATCTCAGAAACACTGGGGAAAATCCAGAGTTATATAAATGGGGGAGGAGAAAGAAAATTGTGGTGGAAGAAACTGTCTTCCTGCGCCTAACAAGATATTTAAGACAGTCTTAAACATAAGGAAATTAAACACTCCAACATTTCTGAATCCTTGTCTAGCATTTGGGGTCTGGGACTGTGTTTCCAGGCTGGCTAAGGAAAAGGCAAGGAAAAAAACCAACAAATATTGCAAACTGCCAACAGCATCTTTGAGCATCGGCCATGCAGGGCGCCATTTAATGCACAGCACCACAAGTGTTGCAGTGTGTTGGGAGGAGCACAGATGAATGCTGCTTCCTCTAGACAAAACTGTCTCAAAAGGTATATATTCATGTACAGGACTCCAAAAAAATCACTTTGGCAATTGCAAGCCGACTTCCTCTGCCATATGCACCTAGGCACATGATGATGCAAGCACATGTGTGCATAAAGGGTTAGGACTTAGTGTTATAAATATTAAATGTCATTTGCACTGAAGTCTTCATCAAAGTCTGTGGCAGAACAGAAGATGCTATTTACATGGGAAGCTCTTCATAGATTTATGGTACACAGAGCCTTGTTAGCAAACTCATTCTCTAAATGTTACATTTTTCTTATATATTTCAAATTATTTTACTATATGTGTATCTACTTGTAGGGATACAAGTATTCTATTTACAAAGCAGTATTTATTTAAAAATAGAGCACACAGTTTATCATTGCCTTTTCAGAGTGATGTCTAAACACCTTCTCTCTCTAACACACCCAATCGTTTTCATTTTTGCTCCTATCCATGTTCAACTGAGTGTCCTGGAGGACATGATCACCACAGCACTAAGCTTTACCCAGCTGAACCTATCAACAACAACAACAACAAAGGTGGCTTGAAAATGCCTCTTCAGAGCAGCCTAAAGCTCGAGGTCAGCAGGAGTGTGCTGCTGCCATGCTCCTAGCAAAGTAAAGTTCTGGTCCCCCACATAAACCAAAGATGAAGAAACACGGCGCATCTGCCAATTGTGCCATGACAGACAACACAGCTACTGGTTCCCTTTGGAAATGGGTTAGCCATGAAAGCAGCAACTAGAGATAGTAAAGACAGCTACCCCAGCAAATGTCAGTTATCGCGTTCTAGGTCTGCCTATACAGCCACTGCATAGCAGGGGAAGTAATTCACTGCCCGCCTGTAATATTAGCTTACTATTTTGTTGATACATTAACTAGTAGTTCTGTGAGGTATATCACATGCAGATCTACCATCCCAAAATCTAACATACAAGCCTGAGATCTCAGACCTCCGTGCATGTCAGAAAAACAAAAATAATGAGTCAAATAGGAGAGTGCACAATGATACATCAAATGTGACTGATGTTCCACACATACAGTGAACAGTACAAAAACCCATTACAAAACTTAAATTGTCACATATGACAGGCATGGCTCAAAAATAAAAAGCAGCAGAACCGATGACTTTCTTCAGAAAGCAAACTGCTTGGCATTAATACCTTACATCTCTGAACACTGATCCTGGAGGACTGAAGCACTGAGTCAGGCATAACAGTGATTTGGACACGATCCCTTCTGGTCACATCCCTTCTGAAAGTTGTTGGCTTTTGTTTTGTTTTGTTATTTTCTATTTTTTTGTTTTTAAAGCTGCACTTTGTACTCTTCTAAAAAGTGAAGTAAAAAGCCAAAAGAACTAAAAATAAACATCCAATAAAGGACAAGATCTTTCACAAAATGATGGTAAGGAAATGCAGTTTAAACTTTAGGATTCCTAAGATATTTTTCAGAAAAAATTTGTCTGAAGAGGCCCATCAGGAAGCTAGAAGGCACTAGTACAAGGAGCTTGATCCCCTCTGAAGCTTACAATTGTTATCAAAGCATTTAGAGGCTATGAAAGAGCACCATGCTTTGAAAGAGTATTTGGTTCAATGACATTCCTAAAGATGCTTCACTGGTTTAACATGGCACTTGGGCTCAGAAAGCAAGTCTGTTCCCTGACAGTCCTTGTCATTCATCCCTACTGCTCCATGCACCTAGGGGCGGCTTCACCTGATCACAACATCAGCACACAGCCTCTCCCTGCGCATCTGAATTCACTGCTGAAGATCTGAGATAGGCATTTGAAAGGCAGCACTGAATAGGCTCAAGGGAAACCACAGAGGTGAAGCAGCTGAACTTTCAAGTGCTGGAATGACAACTCCTTACTGGCCCATCAGCATTAAGCAACAGTGATGCTACAGATACTGCACAAGCCTATGTCTCTCCCACATCTGCCCCACTCTTCTGTTACTGAAGGCATTGCTGTTAACAGGACCTTTCTGACCTGCATCTTGGAAGTCAGAACACCAGCCGAAAAAAAAATGTATGGCCAAGAGTTAAAAAAAAAAAAAGAAAAGGAAAAAGGAGCTTAATAATTAGGTAAGAGAGAGTTTATAACATCAACGTCGAGACAGACCATGCATTTGTGGAGCTTTTCCTTACCCAACCACTAAGAAATGAAGCAATTTAAAATGTTTTTGTCTTTACTGAATAGGAAGAGCAGCACACTGGGAAACCTGAGTATGTGATGCTTATGCGTAAGTGATTCACCATGTGGACACTGAGAATGGTCCTAAACTGCTTCCTGTGAGCTCTGTGTGCTGTCTGCAGCTGTCCTGATTTCCAGTCTCCAAATTAAAAATTGCTAGTACTCTCAAACTGCAGTTTGATTTTGTGTCTTGCAATACACAGCCATATGAAAAGCACAGTTATTCTTCATGGTCAGCTGTTCTCCTACAGAGTTTTTTTTTTTCATTTGGATCACTATACAATACTGATTGCTCCTCTGCACTGAGAAACTGCTCCATAAAAAAACCCCAAACCACTACCCATACACGCTGTCCATGACATCATCTGCTTTCAATTAAAAGTATAATAGCAGCACAAGCTAAAATTCATCTTAGCAGATAGACACATTAAGCCAAATCTACACTAGTGAAAAGAAATACTCTAAAAAAGAATTATTATGAAAAACAGTTGTTACTATTAAGATTTAGCCTCCTCCCAGCTACCAATCACAAAGGGCTTAACTGCTTCCTTTCATGTGTTAGTTTAGTGTTCTGAGTAATAGGCTATGACACTTCCCTTGTGCTGATGCCTGGTCACGAATGGACGTCAGCTCTTTGCACTGTCTGTCTTTTCGGGAACAGCCCTGCTAATTCAAAGACTCAACAGCTGAATCCTATGTGCACTTTCTGTTCTTTCAGAGACACCTTGCACTCTGCCAGGCCTGCAGACTGATCTGTTTTTTACTTCTTCACAGTTCACCCTTCCAGGAGGCACACACAGGGAGTTGTTACCAATCACAGTAACTATTTAGTGCTTGGCCTTTTTATCAGTTTTGAAACACCTCTACACTTTCATTCTGTGGAGATGGCAGAGATATGCCAGCCTCTGAAACTGCACCATCCATTGCTGTGATTAGGTTTAACCTAATGTTTGGTTTTATTCTGATGGCCAGATCATGTGGTTTGGAGACCAAATGTCCGTCAAAATAAGTCATCCTCCTGGTCTACTCTCACACCTTTACAACCAGCAGCCTAGCCAATTCAGTCTCCTTATCTGTTATGCTTAGAAAACCATTCCCACGTCTTATTTATTAAAAAAAAAAAACCAAAACCAAACCCAAAACAAAACACGAAGTGGCTAAGGAAATGGAGGTTAAAAAAAAAATTGGTTGGAACTTAACGAAGGCCCTTTTTGATCAAGCTCTTTTAACATCTGATGCCCTCCCACTGTTTTACAGCAACAAACAGGTAAGTTTCTTGAAAGTTTCTCCTGTGAGCTAGTGAAAGTCATGTATGCCACAGCCTGAAATTTACACAGTGAAATGTTACAGTTACAGTTGTCTTAGAGATGCACATGTGAAAACAAGCATTTTAAAAGATGATTGTTCTAAACACTCCTTTAAGCACAAAAACGTACATCATTTAAGGTTTCTTTGCATCACATATCTGGTAAAGGAGAGGTAGAATTAGCGGCCCCAAAACCTCCCTGGGTTTCTCCCTGCCACTGGAGAAATCCTACCTTGTACTCCCAGGTAGGATTTGTATAGAAGGTCCTGTTGGGTAGACGCCTAAGATCAGCCAGGCAGCAGGTAATACAAAGCTAAAACAATAAAGACCATCCAAAGAGCAACTTGTTCTCAAGGAGCTAGTCCTACTACCTCTAAATTCATGTGCCAAACTGCTTCCACAGCTAAGGTGAGTAGACAGAGATTTTCCCATGGCTTACATTACTGCATAGTGCAAAGACTGCTGAACACTGAGGGTGAATGGACTACTGTACCACTTCAAAGCAGGAGATCTGGAGCAGAAGCTATGAAATACAAAATGTATTAGTGCAATACATTAGGAAAGATTAACTCCTTAACCAAAGGATAGAAAAAATATAGAGCATTCTAAGGTTTTTTTTTTTAAAAAAGAAAGTTTTAAACTTTATGCAGTTCTTGTTGAGGTTTCAATCAGTGTTACACTTTTTTTCCCCAAGTTTGTACCCCTGAGTCAAACATTTAACAAACATTGTACAGTAGGTACAGAAATTAGTGTCTAGTTAAAAAGCAACAGATTTGAATGGCCATTGCTTTGTTAGTGTTAAACAGTGACAATAACCTTCCATACAGGAGAAGAAAAAAAATAGCACTCTCATTTGTTCTTAGTTTATAACTAGGTAAAAGATCTCAACAGTTTCCCACCACATTGTTTCCGTGTCTTAGGCTGAGATTTGCGATAAATTAAACCTTCAGTAAGGAAACCTGTTGGTGCTGCATGATTTGAGTCTGCACGCTTGAGAACAACTACAACAAAGCAAAGCAATCTTTCCAAGTTATAAATTGCATGAGACCATGTTAATCTTGGAGTACTATGTGAAGGCAGGCAGAGTTCTTTGACTATAATTATCAGGGGCTGTAAATTCAAAACCCCTTACATCCAATACATTTTACTAGAGTAATAACTAAATTGCTATAATTTTGGCCTCTCAGCCTCTATTACAATGGAATATTAACATTTTGACTAACTTAAACATGGTAACATTCAGCTCACTAGAACTTCTGCTGACTGTCTCCAAGAATAATTCATGCCTTTTGCACTTTTCTTCTTCCTTTCTTTACATCAGGAATAAAAGCTTATTCAGAAGGCAGGTTCACGTGCAATGAGGACTCATTGTTAATCATTTGGTTTGTTCTGAAAAAAGTGTGTGAAGGACCACCCTGTGTTAATGGGTTTAGGAGAGTCTTCATCATCTTTTGGGGGAAGCAGAAACTGTCGGGAGTTAATTGAACATGGGCTCCCAAAAGATGCATTTTCATTGTTGCTTTCAACTGATCCAGGAGAGTCTGGAGTGCCCATGTTCCAGGCGCTTGTGTTTGCTTGAGGTCTGTAACCAGCAGTTTTATCCAATTCTTCCTCCACAGGTGAACTACCCTCTATTTTCAGAGCACTGATAGACAGCTGCATTTGTGGCTTATAGCCTGCTGTAGTCACCAAGTCTATTTCTGGCTCCTCCTCTGGTTTAATTTGAGGCTGATACATTGACTGGATGTCAATGTAAACCACCTGAGATGACCCCCCAGGTTCATCCGTAGGGGGATTTGAGATCTCCTCTTCAATGATAGGGGGGCAGTAGGACACAACAACGTGGTTCTCCATTTCTGAGTCAGACCCATCTTCAGGCACAGTGGTCTCTGCTGCTGGGGACATCATCTCCGTGTCTTCAATCTTCGGAGCTGTAGACTGTGTTTCCACCACTTCCACACTGTTGGGGGTGCATGGGTTCATTTCCAGTGTTTTAAGTGGCTTATTCCCCTGAAATGAGAAAAAGGAGAAGGGGGAGACACTAAGCTAAAAGATCTGGAAAACTTGAAAGCAACAACTTGCCCAAATTACAGCAGTTTGCTGCCTTGTGGATTGTACTCATCCCCTGGCCACTAGTACTATACATTAAAAAAAAACCAAACCTGTTCATCGTTTCCTGGCTCATATTCCTTTTAATGTTGAGAGTATTTTATGCAAATTAAAGAGACTAGAGATCTTGCAGTAAGTGTTTGAGAACTCTCCCAACATTTCGTCTTTGTGTAACCCATTCCTGAAGGCTGTTTAAATGTCATGCCCAGTTTCAACTACTTTATCTACCAGGAGGCTGGGATATGGCATATATAGATCTCTATACTTTCTGCTTCTTCCTAACACTTTGACAAAGATGGGTGTGTTACTCCCGTATTGTTATCAGGTACTGACACTTCTCATTAGCTAGGAGAAGAGAAATGCAGCAGTCCTTTCCTAGTTCAAACGCTGCAAGTAACTACATTAACACCAACAAAGCTCGAGATAGCACCTGACAGAAGTTACTCAGTAAATTGGCTTGTTTCCCCCTGCCACAGAGTTTTTTTCTACAATTGGAATAGATGAGTCAAAGTTTGCAAAAGGATTCTTTAACTTGTTTTATCTTTCAGAAGCTTAAAATACTAGATTTAAAATAAGGGTTACCTCACAGATGTTCCTCTGAAACTGCAGTGCCTTACTGTTCTCGGGATTCGGGATTTCTGGATAAAATGTTTCTTTAATCCTTAAAAGAGGAAAGAATAAACTATTATAAAGATAGCAAGGCCTGAAACAGACTGTGAATACACAAAAGGAGTCAGGACGTTTCCCTTTAATTCAGAATACTGAAGACATCTGGTGCAAAGATTTAGTGTGTTGAACTTTCACTGAGTATAATGGAAAAAACAGCAACTTTTTTTTTTTTTTTAGTTGGGAATTTAATATGCCACATTTGCTGAAAGTTGAAGATGGTATGTCTACCTTTGTTTGTAGAGGGCACACAAATTACAGTATGTCGCCAGCTTACTTCTATTTGGGAACTATTTATAAATGGTGCTCACCAGAAGACAGGCTCTGGCAAAAACTTTTTGCATTCCTTCCTCTGACCTCTCTCCAACTCAGTTTCTCCCTCACCCTCCACAATGTTTTTGCCGCCCACCTTTAAACAAAGCCCACTAACATCTTTGGGCATTTAGAGAAAACAAGGAGTAACTAAAATCATGGAAAACCATAGCACTGAAGCAAACACTTCCAGGAGAAGATGAGAACCCGAGGCAGACATTTACCATTCCCTCTTTCGGTAGCAGAAGATGCTGGCCAACACTCCAAGCAGCACCACCACTGCCACCGGGATGAGAATCGCAATGATTAATCCTACAGCTGGGAGACAAGAAAAAGTAAAGACAGTAAATATATATATCCAATGTTACCAGCAAGTTTTATGGCTTTTCTAACACTCCCTTCCATTAAAGGCCATTCCATTAAACTCATTTAGTGCAGTGGTCTGCAAATAGTGACCTACACCATTACCCTTCCCCTCTGCTGGAAGGGCAAAAGTCCATCCATAAATAGATTCCGTGATAACTACAGGAATCAGCAGATATTTCTCTCTGATTGTTTAATTACAGAAGGGTTCATGTGCAGCACAAGACTCGTTGCTACTGTGATTCTGTTCTCACTAAGCACTGGAATTGCATTTTCATGCTACCTGAGCTGGCCAAATTTCTGGTAATGGCTCTTATAGGCCAACAACTCATTGCAAAAACAATGCATATGTTTATATGCATATGTTTATCTGTTTTACAATGCTTCCACTCATTGGGCTTAAGCTCCAGTACATCCCCACTGCCTTCTTCCATTGACATTATATGCCTCAAGTTTGATTTTTCATGTATTTTAGTTGCACCCCAGTGTTTAGTCCTTCATAGGAAATACTTTTTTCTCTCATTCTCCAAAGTCAATCTTTTTATTTTTTTAATTGTTTTTCTGTGTTTGCTTCTGTCAGGGGATCAATAAAACTGAATTCAAAGCAGAAAGGCATCTGTTTACAATTCTGAAACTGATAAATATTTCTACAACATCTTTCTTCCCACCATATATTAGCAGATATTCATCATGGGAAACCTGACAAAAACAACTGGCTGTTCAAGAAAACTAAGATCAGACTCCACTATATTTAGTAGTAGGTTAGAAGTTATTTTTCATGCATACATTACCATGAACTACAAAGTAGCTGTAATAGGAAAGGATCTTTACCTCACTCTGAACTGTACCGCTTTTTGTATTTATAAATAACCAATTAAATAAAGGAAAAAATTAGACTGTAGGCCCAAACTACCTGCAAGACGAGAGAAAACCCACAAACCAACAAAATAAGCTCAGGTTTATATACATGGTACAACCCCTGCGCTAAAGACAGGGATGTGTCTGAACAGGGATAATCAACTTACAGTCCTCCTTTGTCACCACGTAGAGGCTGTTTGGAGGGCTCAACCCACCAGCAGTGTAGGCTTGTAGCTCCAGCTGGTAACTCGTTTTGCCTTGAAGATCGAGTATTTTCATAGACTTCTTTGTTAAGTCAGTGATATTGTTAACTTTAAGTTCTGGATTCCCTGTTTGTTTGGAAGCAGTAAGAAAAGCATAACTTTGTAAGAAAGGATTCAAAAAGACAACCTCAGCTTTAGCAAAACTTTCTCGAAGTGAGCAGATGAAACCTGAAGAACAATCTGTGTAAAGGAAAACTGAAATAAAGAACCCTAGCAATGCTGCTTGCTTACACAGCACCAAACAGCACAGGAGTGTGGTGCTGCTGCTGCAGATTGACTTCATTTCCTTACCCCCTTGCTTTTCCTCTTCTGAATATGAGTCAGGCTTCAGCCCTGACAGGGCAGGCACTGGAAGAATATACCCTATTAAATACAGCCATGTAACCTCCCTGCCTCATCTATCCAGGGTATCTGAGCACAGGACAGCATGACACATTGCCACTTAGTCACTGCATTACTTTATGGCCCCAGTGAGACAGGGTTTTCTCAAACTTTTGCTTTATATTAAAAAACAACTGTGCTAACCACACAAGGAGCTGATTATTTTAAATGCCTTTGTCACATGTCAGGGGCCAATTATAACAGCGAATAATGCAACTGAATTATTATTAAAGCGCCTTTTATATTAAAGTGAAATTAAATTATTAAAAAATAAAAAAGAAATATGTAAGCAAGGAAGTTGCAATCTATACAATTCATTTACCTGATTCTGAAAGTCTAGGCTTTAAAGCATCTTTTTCACCTTTTGCAAAGGAAAGAAGATATCCTTTTAAAAACCCTCGGCATTCTTCAACAGGAATGTCTTCCCATTTTACCAATATAGAATCTGAAGAAGTTTCTTCAACAATAAAATTTGGTGCAGTTTTTGGAGCTGTAGGGAGAATTGTGAAGGAAGAAACTAGTAAGAAAATAGCTTATCATTAAATGCTGAAACCATGCAAGTATTTCATCAGTTTTATTTTGGGGCTAGCATTTTCCAACCTTTTCCTCAAGACTCCTCACTGTAAAGTACATGTGAAAGACTTAGCAGGAGATGCTACAAAAATGCAGCTATGTTGGACCAATTGTTATTAATTACTGCAGTATTATCTACTAAGAGGTGCTAGAAGAAAAATTTCTCTTTGTTCAGCCTTCTTACAGACCCACACAAGTAAATACTCTTCTTCCTGCAACAAACCCCAAAAGATTGTATAAACATTCAGAGGATACATATTAGCTTTTAAAGGCTTTAACTCTATGACTTCACAGCTTCTCTTTAAACTAAACAAATTCCACATTCCTACCATGGAATTCTATCTCAGCTTAAAAGAACTACTCTTAGCAGTTTTTACAAGTCCTTATTCCAATACCTGAATCCTACTGAAACTGTTACAGCAGATAATGCATTAGGTCATGTGCACCAGGACTTAGTCTGACATTTGGCTTTGATCCAGCAGGGCTGAATTGCTGTTTAAGAATGCGTCCATTTTTCTGTTGATAGTTATCTGTCCAAAGGCAAATCTGAAGTTTTAGAATGAATCTATGCTCTTGTGCATTTCTCAGTTTCTAATAAGTTTCTTCTGCATGTACAATGCATTTTTAGTCCCTCAAAGTCTTTGTATCTTGAAAGCTTCTGTCTGGTCTGGTCATAACATACAGAAAATTCTTCTGGGAAACCTTTCAGAATTTTTGCAGAGATACAAATGGCTGAAAATTGAGTTTCTGGTAAAATCGCCTTAACCTCACCTTCAACCTTAGCAATGAAATAAACAACACTATTTCCAAGGACTCAGATTATGTCAGCAGCTCAGTTTTCCAAGCAAACTATTTTAGCAGAAACACATTAAACTTCAAAGTGAAATGGGTGCTGTAGTTACGATACAATACAATACAGCTGCGGTGTTAAAGGGTAAAGTCATGTTCAGACACCTGGGAACAGAAAGCATTCAGACACCAGTGCATCTTCAGGCCAGCAAAGCTCAGCGCTGGGTCAAACCCCAGTTACCCAGGCAGGGCTGGTGTGGGACAGAATACAAGTGCAATTCTCAAAGTGGTTTGTGCTCTAGGATCTAGTTTGGATCTATGAAGTGCTTTCAAACAGAAATGTTATGGATACGCTTTACATTTGCTGAGCTGTACCAATGCGCTTGGAAGTTTACTTGGACTTGATGAATCAAAGAAGTTGCCTCCTCTTGTGTAGAAGGGACCACAGCCATGTGGTTCAAATTACGGCTGTGAATTGCTGTGACACTCTGTGCCACCACACAAGCTGGAGAACACAGGGTTATTGCATATGCTTGGAACTGGAAGTGGCTGGAGAAATGAATTACAGTTATAAACAGAGAACAAACAGAAGTCAGTAGTACTGCATGGGGATTCTGGTCTCAGTCTTCTCCTGCCAAAACTGAGCTAAAAACAGACTAAGTTCACTTTGCAGAGATCCTGAATGATAAAAGTGCACTTACGCAGCTCTTTTATATACCCAGTTATGTTTTTCAACAACTGATATCCAGTGGATTTGCAGCCATACAGTGAAAAGTTGTATCTGATGCCAGGTTTGAACAGAGCTGCAAGAGAAAAATCGCTGTAAGAATATTTCACCTCAGAAGAATGACACTTTTAGATTGCACACGATGCAGACACATAAATACATATTAAAAAATTACAAAGTATAATGGTATAAATACCATCCCTACTTGTAATTTCTACAAAATCTATGCCATCAGATGTGGTTTAGAAGCAGTAATCAGCTCCAAGAGAAAGTTTAGTGCTAAACAAAGAGGATTCAAAACAAGCTACTCAAATTGCATAAATTGCCCTTTCCATGGGGAAACACAAATTGAAGTTACCAGAAATAATCCCCTTCCTTTCCTCCCACAGCAGCCATGTAGATCCTGCCTCCTCAGAAATACAAATGCATTTTGAAATAACCAGGCTTACTGGAGCAACAGTACAAAAGATAGGCAGAAAACTCTCAAAAGTGATAGTGAAGCAACTTAGCAATGAACTTCAGTCCTGAACTGACTTTAAAAAACACAGATAGTCATCAAATTTATGCTTCCCATGTCTTTGGTGGGAACACAGATATTTGGTGCTTTAATTTGTAAATAATTTACCACTTCTTGGATTTTCTCAAGTCAGGATTGTACATTACTTTCAAGATGTTTTCTAAACAAGATACCACTGTGAAACTATACAGAAGTCAAATGGGTTTTGCAAGAGTTCAGGTCCAGCCTGAGAAATTCTCCTAGCAGGACTAAGAGCAGAGGTGGATTTGCCAGCTTGAGCCCAGCTCTAGCAGCTAGATAACTCACGCAAGAGTCACATGCTGCAAGAAGTACCCCAGTGAAGAGCCCAGGAGTAAAGCAGTGCATCACTGGACAGACACAGTATTGTCTGCTCGAAAAAAAGCAATCTCTAGCTAGCACAAACGGAAACAACGTGGACACAGTGTTGTAATTACAGACAGAAAAACATATTGCCCCCACCCTCCCAGGTCTCACTCCCCCTCAACTTTCCTATGTACATAGCTCTGAGTTGTTTTCTTGAGTGGAGACTTTAATACTAAATTCTTCTAAAAGGCAAACATATAGCATTATAAACAGAAACGGAAAAAATCCCACATCTTTAATGGGTTCTCTCTTTCCTCTTCTGCTGCTACTAGTCCCACCACAGCTGAATTTCATTTCCCTGATCTGCCCACCAGCATCTAGAGACCTGGAATGTGCCCTGTTCCAGGAAATTTCAATAGTTGACGGCAAGCCAACACATGGAGGTCACACTTAAAAAAATCTGCCTCATGCAAAAACAACGGATTAGTCTTCTCCCATCCTGAGCAGCACTGTTTATGCTTGGAATCCAAATAAAACCCCAAACTCTAGATTAACCATTATGCATTAGGCTGAGTTAGGAAATTGCGGGGTACAGCTAGAAGAGGTAATTTCAAACCAGTTAATAAACACAGGATGATAAAATTTAAGTCAAGACTGATACTTGGATTTGGCAAGACTGTGTAAGAAATTAAAATAAACACAGTACCAAGAAGAATTTCATTTATTTACACAAGTACACAGCAATCAAACAATCTGCAACCTATAGCTTCATGCTGCTCTTATACTACTTGCTGCTCAGGGTCTCAACCAGAAAGACTCACAAGAAATTATTTCTGACTTACCAGATTTTATCACTGCATTTGTTGCATTTGAAGGAAATTTCTGCCAGTCCACACTACAGGATTCAGACACAGATGAATGACACCATTTTACTATGTAGCCACATGTCATGTTGGGGTAAGAATCCCAAGAAATATTAATTCCATTCCCCATTGCCACGGCCTGATCTGTTGTGACATTGTCTGCAACAAAGATGACATAAAAATCCATCAAAGAGCAGACACTTATCTATAGCCCAAGATGAAAGAAAGCCTTCCAGCCACAGCACAATGGCTTTATAAACGGCAGTCATTCCTAAGAACGAGAGGCACGTGTGAACTGTGAAATTCAAGGCAGTGCACTCAGCTGAGCCTTCTGGAGTGCTCAGAATCAGACATAGCCTGCAGCAGATCTCTCAGCCAGCCTTAAGTATAATGACGAGAAATGCAGCAGCTCAGGACTGG
Source organism: Melanocharis versteri (assembly GCA_013397845.1). Lineage (NCBI taxonomy): Eukaryota > Metazoa > Chordata > Aves > Passeriformes > Melanocharitidae > Melanocharis > Melanocharis versteri. Next base: position 644,509 of record VZTG01001425.1, read on the forward strand.
CTTAAAAAGCACTTTTTCAAGGTAAGGATTTACAGCAGATGTCAGTTTCAAATATGAATTGACATCAATTTGGCAGGAGCCTCCAGCTATAAATTCCTGCTGTCATTTCATCAAATGGTTTACTTTGTGTTTCTTTCAAAGTGTCTTGCTGTCACTCGCCCAACCACAGACAACCATTTTTCATGAAGAATCAACAGCAATAATCATGTCCCTGGTGAACTTTATGGAGGCTTCAGTCCACCAAGCATAAATTATACAAGTAAGAAAAAAAGAAAAAAGCTCTGCCTTTAGTCTATTTTTCTTGTTTCTGATTATCAAAGGTTTAGCTGCCCTTGAAGTGATCAGATTTGGGAATAGCTTCTGATTCCTGCAGCTGCGCTCCATGGCTGTCCATCAGACGGGACCCTGCAGAGCTAAGGGATCGTTTCCAAAGGCCACTACAAAAGCGGTGGCCCCATGACAGATCTGCAAAAACAATCTCAGGGTTTCAGTTTTCCTTTTTCAGTGCTTTCATTTATGCTCCCCATTGAGTCTATTATTTCATTTTATTAAAGCCATAAACTATGGAAGGCTGAAGGGCAAGGACAGTTTTTAAGAATTAGTGCTATGAAAACTTTACTCTCACAGATGTGCTGTGAATGTCGAAGGACTGTCTATTTCTAAATAATTTTAACATACAGGTAAGTGTACAATCCTTTTGTAGCTTGCTCATAGCAAGAAAAAAGCACGATTAAAAAAAGCAAATCAACTCCACAAGGGCTTTGATACTTTCCCCAGAAAAACTACTACGCAACCAGTGAAACTACATTTCTATGATGCTGGAAAAGATCATATTTCTAATTAGCAGACTTTAGGTTTTTCATTTACAGAAAACAATTTTTACTGACAGTAACCACATACTGTCTAAAAATTACTTAAATACACCACACTCCACCTTATTTTCTCAGCTAGATGACTAGAAATTCACCATGGGCAGTACTGCTCATTTTGGTGTATTTATAGCTGCAACCTAGACTAGAAGAACGAATAACTACTAGCACTAGAGCACTGCTGTGGTAGGGGAGCCTGGATAAGACAGATTATATGCCCCAACTCTCTACAGAGCACTTTTCAGAGACAGTGACAAATTAAGTACAGTGGAGTGTCCTTTGTTTGTGTTTTCAGTTTTCAGAAAACCTCAGCAGATCTCCAGCTTCAGACCCTCTGCTCTCTTACGGGCATTAAAAGCACTTTCAGACTGCACACAGGAAGCAGCCAGAAAAGACGTCTGGGCAAAAATGTCATCCAGTTCTTTGAATGAGTCATCTTTTATGACTCCAGTCAGTGACTCAATTCCTATACCAACTCAGGAGCAAATCTTTAATGAGTACAAGTTGGGTAACACTGGAGGGAACCTCAGACATCTGAGAGAAAGCTATTAATGAATGCAAAGCTCTAGCTGCCATCAGCTATCCCACACCACAAATCTATTACAGAGACCTCTTTGACTCCCCGAGCCAAAAGGGAATCTTTCTGTGCTGAAGGAGAGCTATAAAAGCACTTCAAATCAACTGTCTCATACAATTACTTTTCCCTCCTATGGGCAGATTAAGAATATACTACAAGGTCTTAGCATTGGTGCTAGGCTTCGTTCTGGGCTCCTCAGGACAAGAGAGACATGGAGCTTCTGGAGTGAGCCCAGTGAAGGGTAACAAAGATGCTTAAGGGACTGGAGCATCTCTCCTACGAGGAAAGGCTGAGGGAGCTGGGCCTGTTCAGCCTCAGGAAGAGGTGACTGAGAGGAGACCTCATCACTGTCTGTCAGTGGCGGCAGGCAGGGGTCAGAGCATGGACCAGGCTCTGTCCAGTGGTGCTGAGCAATAGGACAAGAGACAACGGGCAGAAACTGATGCACAGGAAGTTCCACCTGAACATGGGGAAGAACTTCTCTACTATGCAGTGCCCGAGCACCGGGACAGATTGCCCAGAGAGATTGTGGAGTCCCCCTCACTGGAGACACCCAAGCACCATCTGGACACAATCCTCTGCCATGTGCTCTGGGATGGCCCTGTTTGAGTGGGGAAGTTGGGCCAGATAACCCACTGTGGGCCATTCCAACCTGACCCATTCTGTGATTCTTTGTTTTGGAGAAGCAGAAGAAACATTGCATTTTACACGGTTTTCCTTCACAAAGAAACAAACTTGTTTTTTCATCTCACTGTGAATCTCAGTCAAAACACATTTCTTCCTATGAGAGATGTTCATGTCTTATAAGAACGTGAGTTGCCAGACAAGCAACTGTGACACTTGATCTCCAGTTGGGCAAGGAGAAGCAGATCCATGAATGCTCCTGGCAAACAAGCAGAGAGAGGCCTTGCTGTGTAAATCTGTTCTCCACGGAGAGCATCAGCCAGATCTGGAGCTAAAGGTTTGGGCTTTGGGAGATTACACTGTCTGGCATGCAGGGAAGCGTGGACTCTCAATAACTGCTCTGCAGTATTATCTACTCTCCAAGCTCAGTGTTAGGAGCAGAAAATCATTATCTGGCTCAGCTATTTCCCTTTACAAAGCCCTCAGCAAGAGTGGCAGTGTTTTAATTGGGAAGCTAAAGCCCTACCTCCTTCTCAAACACTGGCTCCCTAGCACAAGGATGCCAACACTTTACCAACCAGTCCAATTAATATTCTCCTGCAGAGCTCACAGGCATTGAACTGACAATTCTTGCCTTAAAAAAGCCACACAACACCTCCAAAACTTCTGAATCTCTTTAGCATGTAACACTTCTCAGCGTCTCAACAAGAACACACAGAAATATACTGAGCTCCATAAATATCAGGGATCCACACCAATGCTTTTGAAGCCTCATTCTTCTTGTTCCTGAAAAGCGCAAATAGCTGTAAAGACTGCACATTATCATCTTTATTTTATGTAAAGAGCACAATTAATTGGTGACACACAACTCTAAAAGCAAAGCAGCATTTTTTTCTCCTGCCCAGCAGATTTGTGTGGGGAAATTAACATAGACAAACAAAGCATTATTTTTTAATGAACGAACTCTCCCAGGTATTCCCCAAGCTTTGAAGGTGTTTAACTCTCAGCTGGGAGCACTCACCACTTGGAAGTTCCACGCTTGTTATCCTTGAAGGGGGAGACGAGCCTGCACCGTTTCTGGCTACAACACTAATTATACAATCACTTTTTCCAAGTTTTATCTCAGTACTGTTCGAGGATTCATTGACTACTTTAGGTGTCTCTAGCAGGTGGCAGGAAACTTCATGAGACACTATTTTTCCATTCGTTTCAGGAAGGGGTAAGGGCTATGAACAGACAGAGAGCACATTAAAACCAAAATGCAATATACAGAAGAAGACATAGGATAGTTTGAATTTACTGTTCCTGATCTAGTCTGATAAGACTGTATAAGACTAAAAGGCAAAAAAGCAATTCAAGTGCGACTTTGAGAATTAACATGTAAGTTCCTAAGTTTTTAGTTTTCAACTGAGATGTATAAAACATTTAATTCTTCACGTGAAATGCTTCTCAATGCAATGTTTAAATTATAAAACTTTAATAACACTCTTAATTGGGGAAAAGTATTTGTCTCAATGGATGGTTCTATAAAAAGTTAAGAAAAGCAGTCTGGTTTATTGACTAGAAACTTCACTAATTTATAAATGTGTATGTCAATATTTTTTTGTACAGTTACATTACATATTATTTTAAGTGTCCTATCTACCTTCCAGAAGACTATTAGGCTTTCTCCAGAAGGACTTCTCTCTCTCCAGATATCTGGTCCTCTTGCAGGAGCTAAATAAAAAAATAAGAGTGGTAATTTTTTCCCCTAGTTGCACAGTAGGCAATTTACCATCTATTGAAAAGTTAGGCTTTTTCAGATGACTAATTTTAAAATATGTATCTTCACAAGTTCAACATTTTATCATCAAGAGTTAGATGAACTTACGGGCTTCTGATGTTGTCTGCTCCACTCCCCTGCTCCAGTCACTCCACCTCCAGAAGTGGTCAGCAGCTGAGCAGCGCACCCTGAACTGGTATTTGGTGTAAGGGTGCAATGCATTCAGCTGAGCTGTGTAAGTTGAAGACTTCCCACCAGGCATGGAGACATTGTGCTGTTAAAAGTTTACAGAAATTTTGACATGATACATGTATTTTTTTCTCCTAGACTACACTGCTAGTCAACACCTAAAAAGGTGAGAGATTTTTTCCCCCAAGAATATTGACACTGTCAAAGCTTCAGGCAAGCCCTATGAAGAAAATAGTGAAAAAACCACCCACTTTCCTAGGCAGTCACCCTAAACAACAAAAAAACCTTCACAGATCCACTAAAATAAAGTGCTGTATAGACAGAAATCGAAGCATGACAGTAGGCAGCACGTTTGAGATGTAAAATGTGAAAAGGAGAGGCAACACTGATGATTTTTCAACAGGGTGAGCTCTGCACACAGTAACAGATGGTTGTTTCCCATCTATCCCATCCAGTCCCCCTCTCTCCCATACACAGCAAAACTGCCCACATGGGGCAGGCCAGGATTTCACCTCTGGTATTCAGAACATGCACTTCCACTGAGCACATGCTCATCAGACTGTGGGGACAAAGGCCTTTCTCCTACGAGACATGCACAGAAGTACACTAAAGACTATCTCTTTGAGCAAGATGTTTACCATGCAGTCTGCTTCCTTCATTTTTCCTTCAAAAGATAGTATCCAGGTCTCACCCAGGTGATCTCAGTTCACAGCTCTTATGACAGAACTAGTCTCTCCTATTATTCCTTACATAGTGTGAGTCTAGAGAGCATTTCAGTTTCACAATTACTTAAAGAAACCGTAAGCCTGGGAATATTTTTTTACTGAATCTAATTATGACACATGTGCATCACAGCTGCCAGAAACTGGACTCCAAGTGACTTTAAGATGCAACTAATTGTCCATTTCTAAAGCCAAACAACAACTTGAAAAATACTAGAAAAGCCAACAATCTCTCACACGGATGGAAACGCTTCTGAAAACATCCTCAAAATGCCACGTAAAACCCCATAACAATTTCACAGCTACTTTTGTGACAGAGAACTCCTGGAGTTCTTTTATTAAGCAACCAGCAACCATATAACAAAGCTATAAAAGCTTCTGCCAAGCTATTTGCTGCATACAAAACATCTGTGGCCGCAGGCTCGAATACAGGTGCAGGGAATCAAACTGCTGTGGAAGTGCAAGTCCTGACCCTCTCCCACTATCCCAGATGATTGATCCAGTAGCAGGGTTCACAAATGAGTGCATGCCCCAGGTTTTGAGCTGCATATTCCAAAAATATCTGAATTCCTCTTGTAGTACCTAATCTCTGGTATTAGTTAACACATGTCATTACAGAGAAAATATAAAAGCTTAAGGGTTCCACACTCATTAAGTGCTTTGAAAGTCTTTTAAAAATACTCTTATAGAGTATGCACCCTATTATTTTGGAGGCATGTAAATAATGATTATCTTCAGTCTTAGCTGCATCACTTCTGTGGCTTGCTTTATATAATTCAAGGCTATGCTCAACAGCTGTGCTCAGCTGGCAACTAAATGCAGAGGGTAACAGAAATACTGCTAAAAATCAAAGCATTGCAAAGAGAAGCCCCTGAGGTTAATGTGCTCAAATGACAAATTCAGGCTCTGTGCACCAAGACCTGAGAATTCACTATGTGCCTACTTGAAAAGGTCAGAGATATGTATGCATGAAGAAACTGGGGGGTAGATCTCAGGCCAACTGGAAATGCACTTCACATTAGGCTTCCCCAGTGAGACAGGTCACCCATGCTAAGTCAGGCAATACAGAAGAGGATATATTCACACCAACTACACTTAGTATCTGATGCTGCTGTCTAAATTAGTATCCTGAGCTCCTCTGACAGTCAGCAGAGTAAATATGCAGCTCCAGTCCGTGATGCAAAGGACCAGGCAGCAGCTGGAGGCCTGACTGGCTGAAAATCTGAACCCCACCGAGAAATAACACGTTCTGTCCTGCTGCAGAGGTCCTCACCGGGGCTTACCTACTGATACATCCCATGGGAGAATCCTTCCCTATCCTGCCTCTACATCACTGACATACAAGCAGCTCTAGCAGCTGCCTGTTATGGCCACACGCATGTCAACTGCTGACAGCAAACAAATGAACTGTTCTCTGAGGGGAAAAAAATAAAGGGAGAGATTCAGCTGCAGACTGCAAGATCTGAAACAGCCACTGTGGAAGCCTTCAGGGAAGCAATGCATCCTGGAACAAGACCGTGTTAATACAGCTTACACCAGGAAGGACAAAGCACAAGGACTGTTACCTGAAAGATCAGCATAAAGCATTATGCACTCCTTTCAGGCACCAAATAACATGGTGTGTAATTCAACTTTTCTCTAGATGAACTTCTACTCGTTACTACATTAATTATTTAATAAGATCATCAGAATGAAGCTCTTAGTGAGAAAAGAATTTGAAATGTGATTAGTTCAGTGGAAGAGATCAGCATTTGTGCCAAAAAAATTATCTTTTAAAAGCAACGCTTACCAGTTTTCTCTCCGAGTGACCACCGCTAATTTCAATTTGACACAGAAGCCTGATCCAAGTAAAGCTGCCATTTATATGCCAACGCAGTTGGATGCTTGTAGAGTTGTTCCCAATAACAGTTAACATTTCTGGGGTTTTTGGACGAACTTAAAAAAGAAAGAAAAAAACTACAGTTATAAGAAAAAACCCCACTTATTTTAGTTCAGAAAAACCTTATTTTAGAAGATCAGAGAGAATCAGAAAGAAAAGTGTTTAAACGAGCAACTGGGAAAACTGGTGCTGGGAAGGCACCTGCAAAGCAGTCTCATTTCTGACTCTTTTCTCAGCTATCAAACATGGAAACATATTCACCTAAGACTGAGTGTACTGCACATATGAAGAGGAGTTGAGACACAGAAAAACATTTTCCCTCTTACTGATTTTATCAAAAAAGCAAAACACCAGCTATTCCAGATGACCACAGTGATGGATGAAATTTATTCAACTTTTTTCAGCTTCTGTGAATTTTTAAAGTTAGTACTCAAAATCTGCAGACTAGGACCGAGGAGGACTCCTAAATGACCTCTCCTGCCCCAAAACACCCTTCACAGAATTTTTCAATGATATTCAGCACTAATATTCACAGATTTCAGAGAAAAAAATATCTAGTGCTAGATTTGGTCCAGACACCTTAAGGAAATGTGTACTCTGGGAATTAAGTGGACAGTGTAGGAAAGAAAGAAAAGGAAACAAATAGGAAATAGCAACATATCACCTGGGTGTGAAACAGCCCAGTTTATAATTAAGAGAAAGAAATTATGCTTTTCTCAACTCTGTCAATTTACTCTGACAATTCTAATCTCAGGCTAGTTGAACTGGGACCTGCACAAAAAAAAATGCATTATCCTCATATTTAAATTCAGTTTTTTGGAGAATACTGTAACCAGTAGGAATCCCTGAAACCTCAGCTGTGGCTGTGGAGGAGAAAAGGGTGGTGAAGGCAGTGCTACAGAGGTGGTCATCTCCCTTTTCTTTTTCAAACCGAAGGTCTAATGAGAGAAGTTACTTCTTTCTCCAAACCCTGACAGCAGATGATCATGGCTATTTACCAATAGCATGTAATAGCCCTGATATTACCTTCTGTCTTTTCGTGCTATTTTTTTTATGCTCCAAATCCTGCTGCTTTTAAACTGTGTAATACTTTGCCCTATAAGCAGACACTGAAATACAGGGTCATTTACATACAGGTTTACAAAGTTACACCTAAATTTTAATTAATTAATGTGGATGCCTCATCCCTGGAAGTGCTCAAGGTAAGGTTGGATAGGGCCCTGAGCAACCTGATCCAGTGCGTTGCATCCCTGTCCACAGCAGGAGGTGGGGCATGGGGAGTGTGTGTGCTGTCTTGGAACTAAATGATCCTTAAGGTCCCTTCCAACCCCAGCCACTCTGGGATTCCATGATAAACAGCAGCTGGCTAATTATTAGATCACATATTAGCATTTATCACTCAGCAGTCTGTCCAACACGGCAGCACCGCTGTTGAGAACTGGCATCTCCCTGTACAGCTCAACATTGCCTCAGGACATGCCCTGAGTGGTTTACAAGTTCAAATTATTGAATACGGCAATAATCTGGTGACAATTAAGGAAAATAATGACAAGTATACTATGTCAGAGCTCTTCAAAACCAAAACTAAGAAACAGCATGTAGGAAACATCTTTTTCCCTTTTTAATTCAAAAGTCTTACCTCTTTGAGTTATATCAACCAAAAGAGATGACTGTGCTTGCCCAATAGGATTGGAGACACCTAATACGAAATCATAGGTTTTTTGATCAGGCAGTACTGGAAAGTCACAGACACGGTCTTTGCTCATCTCATTGACTTCACATGAAACATTTTTACCAGATGTTCTACAAAGTAAAGAGGGGAGGGAAAAGCTTAATTTTTGAGGAAATTAATTCCTAGCAACAGTCAGAAGTCTAGACTGAAAACATGGTACAGAACAATGGGTTCAGTTCACATGGCTTACGGAATTATTTGATCGCAGAGGCATATATAAAACCACAACGCAGGTTAAAGTGGCATCAGTCATGACTTGCCCTGTTCTCACGTGAAACTCTCCTCTTCCACTAGCGTAACATTTCCATGCTCTCACTTCTCAAAAGCCTGGAAAACAGGTAGGTCCTGTAAAACCACCTCCTAAGTCACCGCTAAGATTCTGTTTTGAAGTATCTTTGTTCAGATCAGCATACATTTGCATTTAAAGAATTTTCTTAATTGCTTTCTGAATTAGTGAGATGCTACACACATTGTCTTTTTATAAGCCCTGTCAAATATGAACTAAGGTTTGTTACCTGGAATACATCTACTAGTCCCATTTGTCTTTTAATCAAAAGCAGGAGAGACAGTCTGATAACAGACAAGAACACTGGTGCATCTTTACGAATAAAATCTAAATTGTGTATCTGTATGTACATACATATATTTGCTTTAATTACCATCTGTATAAGCCTCTCATTTCAGTAGCACAAGTTTGACTAACTTCTTTTGGGCATTTTTACCGTGTTCTAGCTGAGCTCTGAGCTCCCTCCACACTATTCCAATAGTTCAGTGTGGGCTGAGAATAAAGATTGAGAGTATTTATCCCAAAATGCATCACATTAATCTCACAGATTTGGGCTGAGCAGAACAAGACTGTACAACATTCTTACTTACAAGATGAATATGGGCAGTCAGTGACTGAAGCTCCTTTCCTGTGAGTATCTGCCCTGTTTTGTCCACCTCTTTGCACCCTACCCAGTGACTTTTTTAGCACTGGCACTCTAGATTACATCTGTGACTGTAACTCAAACCTCATTGCCTCCAGCATGCTTCTAAGCCACCATGAGACTCCATTTCTCATCATTTTGTGTGACTCAGGCCTCTCCTGGCTTCTTTCCCTGACTGCTCCTTTGGAAGGACACAAGAGCCTCCTCACCATGGGAATTTTGTTAACTCCTCACTAACTTCTAATCACAACCACCAAGGAAGCAGTTGCACTTTGCAAGTGCTATTCCAATGTTTCTTCTTTTTTAAGGCTTTACATGGCCTGGCCTTAAAGGCAATGTAGTAGGACACTAGTTGACTGCTTTCTGTGGGTAAAACCAGTGTTATTTGTCCCTTTCAATGTTTTATGGGTAATATTTACTCTGCTTGCTCTAATTCTTAACAACAGGAGAACAGATGGAGGCTAACTGCTATTTTCCCTAATGGCATTTGGGAAATGCCCCAAGACCTGTCTTACAATTGTTTCTCAGTGAACTTCTGTCATCCTGCTTAGCAGAAGCTCAGTAAATGTCTGACATGATCTGACCCAGGTTTCATATAAAAAAAAATTAAAAATTAGTGATTGACTTCTACTGTCTCCCTGTATTTTCATACTGGCCTTGTCTACATGTTGGCAGCAGCCTGATACACTAAGCCCTTTATCTAATTGTGAGTTCATAGAGGGATAAACCTTCGGGAAAAGTCATCCTTAACTCCCATTGGAATTTTGCACGGGTTTTCCAAGTTTAGTTTAGGTACAGCTTCCAGAAACTCTTGGGAAGCATTTTAGGTTCTAAGCAATCACATTAAATAGGTATGGTGCAGGCAGCAACGGAGGTATTCCAGTTGTATCCTTTTACTTCTTGTAGCACTGATTGATTTTACCTTTCAAATAAACTGTACTTTGTTTTTCGATCTGCATATAGTCCACTGGGCCTGCCTGGTTTCCAGGTGCATTTTACCGTCAGAAAGTTGGATGTTTCACAGCTGAGGTTTTGGGGAACATCAGGAGCATCTGCAGCATGAAAGGAAACCAAAACAGTTAGCTGGTATTTTGCCATCCTAGTGTGACATTTGGGTCACTGGCTTCCTGAAAGCCTTGCTCATTTGTTTTGCTGGGTCCCGAAAGCATTGCTCTTTTGTTTGGCTGGGTCTAGATTGCGTGCTTCAAAAATACATGGCAATAGTTACACCCCAACCACAGAAGGAATATGCTTTTAGAAAAATGACAATAAAATAGATGGATAATTATTATCAGGCCCATCTGACTAACACTTGACTCTAGAATTCTAAGTGGGTGGGTAATCTGGCAAATCACATGCAAACATGTTCACAAGCTCCAGGCTCTGACCTGGAAGTGTTTCACTGAAACTCTGCCAAGAGTTTTCTGAAATTCTGAGCATCAGCTCAGCCGCTGAGCAATGCAGGAATGCTGTCGGCTGTGCGTCACATTTTCTAACATGCCAGCCTCATCACTACTTTGAATTCTCCAAACAAGTCGTGTCAAGGAAATGGTCCCTTTAGCATGAATTCCACACTGAATTTGAAAATTAAAGCAAGCCCTGAATGGCTCATCCCCTTCACCCTGGCTTTGGAAGTGACCATCTTTTCCTTTTAATTCTTGTTCTTTGCTCCCATATTAGAGCAGCGCTGAGTGCCTTGCTGGAAATGATGGGCAGTGCTCCCAACAGAGAGGGTAACCACACCAATGTAAGACTAGGCAGAGCATTTATTTCAGGTCTTGTACTCTTGAGGTGTATGAAACTGGAAAGGTGTATGCCAAAGGCAGAACAACAACATCCACATAGAGATATGCCCCCTTCTCTCTGCCCTAGAGAAGGGGAACTAACACAAGAAGCAACAGTGGCAGGTTTAGTTCAGATTATCAGCAGTGAGCCAGAAAAGAACACCTGTTTTGCTAGACCTAGGCTTAACTAAAGTGTTGTGTATACACATTTACTTTGTCCACCTTTTCTTCCCCTCACCAGCAAGAGGACCATAACAAGTCGTCTCCCCACTAAGTAGGTACTACAAAAAGAAACATTGGTAAGAAACAGACTTGGCATCCCATCTGTTTAAAAAAAAAACATGAAGGAAAAACCTATGGGATTGTCACAGCTTTCATTCTTGAACCACTGACTTATTTACCCGGAAGATTTTCCCACAAAAGCAACTTCTGCACAAATAACGTAAAAATGGTACATCACCGAGAGGTCACAGAAGGCTGAATTCTGTTTTGCATTTCCTATTGCACACTTAACAGACCAAGTCTATGACAGGATGCACAGGCTGCAGATTGGAACACACTTTCCAAATGATTCCAGTTTCTCCTGTCCTTTTCCTCAACCCCAAGGACCTTAAATTCAAAGGCAGGCATTTGTAATGGGGAATGGGATTCTAATGAGCAACTATTGGAAGATGGCAACTCTCAAATTCCCTGAGGGGAAAAAACACAAAGCTTTAAAGGGACCAATTATGGGGAAGAAGAATGAGGTACATTCAGTCATTTGTTTTAAAAGATATCTGTTTCTGGAACATATGTCTGAGCCTCACACGGTTATACAGAGAAGATATACATTGAGTCAGTATCTTTAAAGAAAATACTAAAAGGATGTTTTAGAACAATGTCCAGGAAAGAGGAATTACTGCCTAGTTTCCTTTGCTGTAATAAGCTCCCAAGGAGCTTCTGCCCTGGATGAGCATCTGTTGCTAATGCAAGCTTAACTGTTGTCTTTACTTGACTGATTGGTAAATGAATGTTTGCACCTTGCTCTTACTCTTACCTAGTCATGGACTTTACTAGAACAGACGTAAACCTAAACTGATAGAGACTGGTAGAGACAGGGGTTGAATATTCATATGGCAATAAACTACTCGGCATCCCAGATCATGAAGAAGTACCTTAGAACAAGAGACCAATGAGAGAAGCACTGGGACATGCTCTAAAGAGGGCTTACATGAGTACCTTCTCATCCTTCCAGACTTGGTATCTCCTCCAGGAGCTGGCCATCCCACAGTGAAATCAAACAAGTACAATCCCCAGTTCAACTTCAAAACCAAGGGCCAGGAGGAAAAAAAGCCACAATAGTATTTTTTTCCTAGCAGAACCCTAAGAGTCTCAAAACGATTTTGATTTTCCTGAAGTTAGTAAACATGATACATACATCCTACAAACACGACACTTCCTTCCAATCCATCTTCGAGTCTGCACACTACATTTGTCCCACTGCTACTTGAAACACTGGCATTTAGCACTCTGATGGCATGGCTTCGACTGCTCAGTTGCATCATTGCGTAGGATTTTGATCCGTAAGTCATATTTATGCGCTGATCTTCTTCATGGATACAACAAAACGTCAAATCTGAACCTACTGCCACCACACGGTCCAGAGGAAACACTCCACTCTCACCGGGCTCGGTATCTTTTCCTAACAGAGAAGGAAGAGAACAAACAAAAAAAAACCAAACAAGAAATCTCACATGAACAATTTGCTATAAACACAGTGCTTATCAGCTAAAATGTGACTGAGGAGCACTCCAATGCATACAAATAAATGTTTGCTAGATTTCATTAAGTAGTGATTGTGTTATTTCTCTAATCAAAACAGTCTCAAAGGCAGCAGCTCATCACCGCCTAATGCTCTTCCTCTGACCTTGGCTTAGTTCTTACAAAAAAATAAAAGTCCATGTGGTTGCAAGGGAACAAACATACCAGGGATCACTTCTGCTGGGCTCCAGTCACTCCAATCCTTGGGGCCAACAAACTGCGTTGCATTAATGTAACAGCGAATCTTCACATAGTGTGACGTGCACTCCAAAGGCACATCTGATGTCCAGTTCCAAGAAAGAATGACGTCTTCTTGAGTCAGTTTTGAGTAGTACGTAACCTGCAAAGTTATTGCATCAAGAAATCAACCAAGACAGAGCTTATGAACACCTGTTAGTAATGACATATAATGTCCCAAGTGTCAACAGAATGGCAAATTAGGTGAAGTAAATCATAAAATCCTCATAGATTATTGGGGTCTTCTACCTAACTTCTAGTCATGCCGTGAATTTACCTGGACAAAAGCCTAAGTTGCTAAACAGTCCACCAGCTAGGTAGACTGTCAGCCAGAAATACCAAAGGGCAGACATTTGAGGGAGAGCAGGAGGATTCCCAAGCATTTAAAGAGGTACACATTGCATCCTGGGCTTCTCATAGGCAGTGAAATGTCCCAACTTCTCCAAAATAAAACTCTTCAAATATTAGTCGCAGGCTGCACATTTCATCTTTTCTCCATTATGAAAATTTACAGCACAGAGCTACAAACTGGCCTAGAAGAACTGTGGTTACAAAAAAAGAAAAAAGCAAGCTGAGCATTCAAAGATGACCATGACTGGAGACACTGTTGGAGATATAGAGACAATGATGTAAAGTATCTGCCAAATTCATAAGTAAGTTCTAATTATGAAGTCCCTGTACCAGAAAAAAAAATTGCTGTGACTAAGTATCAACAGTAAAGCAGCCAGTGTTCTCATAACTTCGAAATTTAACAAGAAGTTACCTACCAGAAGCATGACTACACTCAGGTCCTGCAAAGCTCTACTATCTTCATCATTCCCATTTTCTTTCAAGTGACCTCTCAGAACATTACCAAGGGCAAAACCTGTACATATATTTTTCATAAAGGAAGAAAGGGACTTACTTGTGTGACTACTTCCATTGCATTTTTTCGAAGTATCTGAATCTGCCAAAGCGCATCCAGTCCATATGGGAAGACTGATCCACTATCACTCCACTTCAGATGTAATGTGGAAGTTGGAAATTCAGGTGTTAAACTAAGAATGTGTGGAGCGACAGGAACAAAGGCTTGAAAAAGAGGCGGGGTGGGGGGAGAAAGCCATATTCAGGTCATTAGTCAGCAGCACCAGCCCTACAGGTGTTTAAAAGCCACATCTCTGCTCTGAACTGGCTAGTAGCCATACAAACATGTAACTCAACCTCTGTAATTAGAACAGGGCTCTGTGGCTACTTGAGCGTGAGAGTTCTCAGGAAAGCACAGGTGCTGATGAATCATCAGATAGCATTTTCTTTTAATACCTCAGCATGCAGATGCGCAAGTAACTGATTGTGAATATGACTGTTCACAATGCATAGTAGGGAAGATATCCCATCTTTCTCAACCTTCCTTCAATACCACAGTGATAAAGGATGGTGGCAGTCTTTGAAGTGCGCATGAGAACACTTCTAGGGAGAATGGAGGAAGAACATCCCCAAAAGAATTATGTTTTGGAGACCAGTAGGGAAGTGGGGACTTGCAACAAAAGGGAGAGTGGTGAGGAAGGAGAGCAGAAGCACATGTGAGCAGAAGCTCACAAGAGGTTCTGAAGAAGATCATGGGGAGAGTGCTTTTAAGTTACAAGAAGTGTTAAGGGCATGAGATCCTGATGCAGATAGGATAGGGACATTAAACAGAAGCATCTCTTCTACAAATGTGTGGTGGTAAAGCAAGGGGTTGAGAAACAGGGCAGAACCTTGGTAACACAAGGGCTATGGCAGTTCACTGAGCCTGGTGCAAGCTAAAACATTTTAAAAATATGTGTGATACATCCAACTTCACTCCTGACCAAGGATCTGAGAGCCTGCGAAGTGCTCAGCACAATCAATACGCTGCCCACGATAAGCTGTGATGAACCTGAGAGACTCGTGTTGACAAAATATTTTTGAATTGCATTTTGTTTAAGTTCTTGAGCTGCTCTTGACTGTAAACAGAACCATGGATAAGAAGCGTTACTGACATTAGAATCTGACTACACTGAAGGAGTAAGCAGGCAAACCAAAGGCAAAAACTAGAGCAAGCATGGCAGATTGCATCACTGCCATTTTCTGTTTGCAACTTTCTTCCTTGCCTGTAAGGAAGTGGGAAAAAGCCTAATTTACTTATGTATGTAGATTAGGAATTTGTTTACAAATGCTTCCTAATTTATGACTAGGACAAAAAAGGGCAAAGAGTGAGGGATGTAACATTGCTGTATGTTGTTTTCCTCCCCACATTCTACCCTTGTTTTTTTCTGCTATGAACTATGGGTAAGAGGAGTATTCTTTCTCTTGAAGGGTTAGAGAAAACAACCTATGATATATGGTAGCTTCATACAGACTCAGCATACCAACATTTTACATACAGGAATGCTGCCAAAGAAACCTGCAAGCATATACACATTTGAAGAGTTGTTAAACATAGTATAAAGGCCTTAGGTACACATATATGACCTGATACTTACAGATGTCTTTCTGGTGAATTACAAATGCTTTGGTAGCAAAAGCAGTTCCAGAGCTTTTGATTGTCACTGTGATGGAGCTCTCTGGGACTGGAATTTCAACCCTTCCCTCCTTAGTTTTAAAACACACTTGAGGGGTAAGGTCACTAAAAAGACAGAGAGGATTAAGCAGTTATTTCAGCTGAAAGGAAGCTAAGGCAAGTTAAGTCCTATTCTTGCACACTAATAAAACATAAATTCTCTGTAATAAACAGAAAGCTCCATACTCAGTTTGTGAAAGAGTGAGACTTGCTTGGGCTTTGGTTAACTTCAGATTAATGGTATTCCCTCATTTTTCAAGTCACTTTTATCATAGTGATAGGTTGTGCACTGGCTGCATAATGCAACCACCTAGCTGTTAAGAGAACACTTCAAAGTAAAAACCTTGCTTTTTAACCAAAATCATAGAATCGTTAAGGTTGGAGAGAATCTATTAGGTCATCAAATGCAACTGTTAACCTAGCACAAGCACCATGTTCACCATTCAACCATGTCCATAAGTGCCATATCCACATGTTCTTTGAACACTTCCAAGAATGGTGACTCCACCACTTGGCACTCTGTTCCAATGCTTTACAGCCCTTTTCCTGAAAAAAAAATTTCTTAATATCTAATTAAACTTGAGGCCAACAAAAGATATGTTTCTGAAACCTAGTCACCACGAATCAACATTTCAAAATAAGAAAAATAAAGAACACCAAACCTAACAGTATCACCCCCTCCCTTTGTGTTTCCTGACTCACTCTCCCTCCATTTCTTTTCTAAGTGAGGGTGTATGGGTTAAAACAGCAGGATTACCACCTGTGTCCACTCCTTAGAACAAATCTTTTAGCTCCCTTCTGCTTCTCAGCTCACAGGGAAAGAGCAGAGAGCAGGGCAGAGGATTCCTAAGACCTCAGGTGAAAATGTAGCCTGTGCTTAATGTTTGTGCAGTTCTCAGCACAATGTGATCTGGCTTTTGTCTTGAAGATGTAGATATATACAGGAAACAATAACGAATGGGTCAAGTCCCTTTGCTCATTATCACTGATATGCAATTAGAAAGGCAGAAAGTTTGGAAAAATCCAGACCTTCCTCTTGGGGGAATGACGGCAGGAAGGAAAGCAGAGAGAACAATGCCAGACTTCCTGCTGAGGGACTGTTACTCACTTATGAACTGGAACAGGACCCTGGAGCTCCCATCAGCTGGAGTCAAGAGCTTGGGTTGAACTCTTAAGATTCACGCAAGACTCTGGGCTAGCAAAGGCCGGCTGAGACTTGAGTGCTCAGAAAGGCTGTTCCTCTTCGGTACTGAGATATTATTAGAGGATGTTTGGGCAACTGAAAAACAAAACCTCTTTCCCTCGGGGATGTCTGAACCAAGCTCATCTCAGACTCTGCTTCAGGGACCCTAGCCTATCCTGCTTTGCTAAGGAGAAACAGCAGCAGCTACATGATTGTTCTTGTTCCGAGGGCAGTACCTCATGAACTCTGCACTTCTGAACTCTGGCCACAGAGCCACATATATGGTGTTTTTTAAACAGAAATGATAGCTGGCAATGCAGCAGGAATAATGAGACACAGAAAAATCAAGCATGTAGGTGGACTAACTGCAGCCAAGCCCTGGGACCCCAAGGAAAAGCCTGGGCTGCCTGCAGGATTTACAGGAAAAAAACCAGTACAAATATCTGGATAGGGGGCAGGATCAAGATGCAGAATGGATTTGAACTCATCCCTAGCACATGAGAAGTATTTGGCAGACTCACTGCATGGGGAATCGAACATGTAGTTCTCATTAGTGAAAAACACACAGAAGATTTAAGTTTTTTAAACTTTTCTCAAAATTCTTTACTTGCATTCACTTCAGAAAAGCGTTTAATTGTGAAATAATTTTTGTGTTTCCTCTAATACAGTGTTCTTCAGACAGCCTAAAATTTATAAAGGCTGTAAGGCAGTTACCGAGAGATTGTTCATATTTTTCCACACAAAATCCACGTGAATCTCAACACTTGTGTCATATATTCTACTGCTTTGGCCCACAACATCAGGATTCACTGCTTCCAACTCTCATTTCCTTTTGGACTGAACCTGTTTTGAAGATATCCCTCATGAAAACTCTGAGCAAGGGATAGGCAGACACACAGAGAAGTCTGAGTAAATAAGAGCATCTTCCAGTCCTTTGAAAAGAGCAAGCAGATTTTGGCAGGCAAATTGTTAGCATGGAACAACTTTGCCAGAAACCCTGCCATTGCCTGAGTTAACAGGGCCTAGTGGGAGCACCACCCAAGGAAAACTGATGGGGAGATGCTGGGAAACAACAGCATCACAATTTCCATGGGCAGTGACTGAGTCACTTTCATCATAATTTGGTACTTTCCAACCAGGTATGTGGGGGGACTTACTTGGCAGTGTAGCAAAACTCAGCTTGTCCACGTCTTCCTCTAGAAGAGACATTCCAAGTACAGAGCATTTTGTGTAAATTGTGCGTTACACATTTCAAATTCTGGGGGTCCCCTAGAGAGCCTGAAATCATATAAGAAACACAGTCAAAAATTGCAGGTTAAAAATGAGCACTGTAAAACAACTTCTGCTTTTCACATCTATAGCCATTCTTCTTACACTTTTTACTGCATGCATGTCTGGCCAGTATTTTAAAACTGTTGAATGATTTGTGTGCCTGATTAGACAGCCACAAACAGACTCACAGATTTTTTGAGATAACTGAGATCTGAGTTTAAACTCATGTGTATGACAGAGGCAGCTGCCTCTTTCCACAATGCCTGTTCTCTGCCTAGCCTAATAAGCAGGCTTTGGGCCAATAGCAAAACCACAAGCTTTGGTTTTAACCTAATGAGTTTTTTGCTCTCCTCCATGTCATACATGGAAGGCAATTAATGACAGAAGGGCAGTTAATGATAATGTGTGAAATGGTTGAAGAGAGCCAACATATACAGCAAAAAGGCTTCAATGCAGACATTTACACCAATGCACATAGAGACTACCAGTGGCACTATGGATCCCTGGAAAAAGGGAGGCTGGAGTTCAGCCTAGCTGTGGTGCTCCTCCTTCATTCGTGAGGTGTCTGCTGACTTCGAGTCCTCCCAGGATTTCCTTGTGGAGTTGAGAAGTTTTTCCCTTCACTGCAATTCACACTCAGCTGAGAAAAGTTTGAATTTCAATACTGATATTTTATAACAAAAAGTTGTCTTGAGGATTCTCATTCAACTTAACTGCCTGTCTTTCAGGAGCACAGTGAGGTGAAGAAGTTATTCTGTATTTATAAAATCAAGGAATAGGTTAATTGCCAGTTGCCTGTAATCTAACTGTGTGACAGCAGCATGAGGACCAACTAGAAGGGCAAAACACCCTGTTTTGCACTGGTTTGCAAGATGCTGCTGGGTGCTGGAAAGCAGAGACCAGGCCTGGCACTGCCTCCATCCCTAGGAGGGTGAGAGGGCCACAGAGGTGATGGGTTTTGAACATACATATAGTAGGAAAGCGACGCAATTACAAGGTACACAAGCTACAGAGAAAAAGTAGTTAGTGAATTACATTGCAATAAACTTACCTATCTCTTGGCTATATATTAAGCTTCTTAAGCATAAAATAGCTAGTGCTAAAAGGCAGTGGAGACTTGAGTTCTTCCACATTCTTCTACTGTTTGTTTTAAGAATAGCAGCTTTAAGCAGGAGTAAACGTCATCTTCCAACTAGCTGGTCAGTTCTAAAATTAAATACAGAAATGAAAAAAAAAAGACCAAAGTTTTAAATTCTAGACGTGGTATGCCACAAATGCCACTTTTTGTTCCATATACTTTTCTTCTTCTGTAACGTTCCCAGGCATGCAACTCCTTTTCCTTCATCTAGCAAACAAACCTCTTCTCTGTCCCAACAACTCCTCGATTCATGCATTTTCAGTAAGACATTTCCTCAAGAATCATAGACACATACAACTCTACAGATCATAGGTATTCTTTAGGATTATCTAGTATCAGAACAGAACAGACATGGCTTATTCTAGGCATTCCCCTAGAATAAGCCTCCTCATCTTAGATGAAATGTCATATCCACAAAGCATATTGTACATCGTGAATGGAAACGTCCTCTGCTTCATTTATGCACATAAGACCAAATACACCATCTGTTTTCTTCTTCCCTCTGCTCAATTTCCATATTGCTGCTATTCAAAGCTATGGGATAACCCAGACATTGCAGAACAAGATCTGATCACCTAGGATCACTGGTTCAATCCAGTGTTAACTAATAACACCTGGAGGAAAAATAATGGGGAAAAAAAAAAAGGAACCATTTCTCTATCAAAAGATACTTGTTGTTGCAACTACTGACCTTAGAGCAAAAACTTTTCTGGAATATTAAGTTTAGTGTGTTCATTGAAGATCAACAGGTTTCTTGTTTTAAAAAGAGAAGTTCAGCTGTTCAGCAGGACCCAGGGAACACACTCAGTTCCACCCACACACCAACCACCTTCAGATTTTGTTCTCAAAAGGGAAAAACTGAAGGAAAACCTGGTGCTGTCAATACCTGGTGCATGGTTTCCCTTCTACTGAAACCTGTGAAGACTTGAGCAGCCTCACAGAGACCATAACTCACGTAGCAAGAGGTCTTCTCTCAGCAACCAACAGCAGGAGCTGGGTCATTTTCACATTAGAATATGACCAAGCCTACCTGTCCTACAGAGCAGCTTTGTTCCCATTTTGTCCAGGCTCCTATTTTGAAAAGCTCCTGACCTTGACTCAGAAATATCTTCCAAAGCCAGATGAACATCACTGTCAGAGCAGCAAACTCTGTCTAGAAGTCTCTGTAATTCTAAAAGAAGCCCCTTTCACTGAAGTTCCCTGTGACCCCAGAACTGTTCTCCTTCATCCCTGCAATACAACCATGTATTTTTATTAGTTTGGATTTTGTAATTTTTTTTTTTAAGGAATCCTCCCTTAGGGGACAGCTGGAAATGCATGAAATGCTCTTCCGTCCATTACCAATCTGCACTGTGTGAGAAGAAACATAGCAGCACTATGCCAAATATCCAGAGCCGCTCACAAGAGGCCATTTCTCTTCATTCTCTTGGTCTGCAATAACCAGGCTGAAGGAAAGGTCTAGGCAGCACAAGAGATGAGAGAAATGCTATGGTCAAGACCATTGTTACATATGGAGGGGCACCCACAAAACTTAGTAATTATTTTAATTTCAGCATGTTCCCACACCACTTGAAAACCTCATAAAACACATACTAATTTAAGCTACACTGCCCCCAGACAGCATCTTTCATTTATTCCTAGTTTGTAATACCCATGCTGGACAACCTGTTAAAAGCCAAATCAGGAGCAAAGGTTGACAAATCCAGGTAAAGACGAATCCAGAACCAACCAGTACATAAAATACATTAATCTCTGTGCCAAATTCCCCCTCTGCATTCTGGTGTATCTCAGGGTCTTCACACTGTATTTCTCCATGTTATCATTGAAAATATGGGATATTATCTCCAGGTTTAAACTTTGCTCACAAACCTCTAACTTCATAAAAAGCGTGAAGACCACTCAGGCCTGGGAATTACATGAATAAAATGACTGATTTCTATTTGTGAAATATATGTAAATTTTATCAGTTTCTGAGAACTTCTTCAAAGGCTACTTCTGGTTTGCAGAAAAGTTCAAACCCAAAATTTCAAGCTCTATAGCACAATCAATTGACACTCCCCTATCAGCTGGCAAAGCCAAGGTAAGAATAAAAGGCACTGATGCCACAAATAGGAGAGAGAACTGAGCTGTGATGTTAATTAAATTCCAAGCCTCTCATATTAATCCCAACCCTCTAAACACATTACCTGTGTAGATTTGTGCAAAACCTGTTTCATCATGCAAGGTTTATGAGGTAGATTCAGCAACCACATATGTGTGTGTGTATTTTAAGAAAATCTGGTTTTCTGCACCTCTTTCAACACGTAGCTGAGTTGCCCTCCTACTGCAGAAGTTTTAAGAGTAACATCATAGCAGTGCATTACAAGAAATCTGAATCATACCAAGTTCTTCTAACTCAAGCACAGTTTTAATTTCAGTTTCAGAGTCAGGCACAGACGTGAACCTATGTAGTCTCATGCAGGGCATGATGAGCGGCTTGTAAACCACAATCTTTCGTAACAAGAATAGACTCCCTAGCTCTTGTGTTCTCATACACATTTTATAACTTGCTGAAAAGTTGGCAATTAGAAGCCTCATGTCACATAATTAAATGCCATTAGTCAGGAGAAAAGATTCCCATTTATAGGCTTGTTTTAATTATAAAGTTACAAAATAATTGAAGTACTTTAAAAATAGGAAGTTTGCTTTCTTTGGATGAAAGCTGCCTTCCATCAGTTCAAGACTAACTCAAACAAGGTATGGATGTTTTTCCTTACCCTGAACGATATGAAAAGCATGTTATCCTCTAGACAGAGGTACTCTTAGGACTCAGGGATATTTATTTAGGACAAGAGAGCTCAACATTGTCAGAAGAAGGTAAAACCTTGACCATAGTTGGCTGGAGTGCAACAAGAGCAGTTGTTACTAAATGTAAATGTCTTTATACTGCAGGTCTTTGTTTTTAAAAACAGTATGAAGGGTGGTAAGCCTATTGTCTCCATAAGAAAAAGCTACTGGAATTAAACCACTTTTAACAGTTGTCCATCTTAAAAAATATAAGCAATAGCACATCCCACAACAATCCCATTTCCTTGGGCAATATATTCGTGTCACTTCACTGGCACTATCATCAGTGTTCCAAATGTGCTCCACAACTATCTCTTGCTCCATTTTAAGCACATTACTTTGTCCTATCTCCAGCAGACAAAGAACAGTTTATCCTCTGCCTCGCAGCAACCTCTTACATAGAAGATGACTGCTATCAGATCTCTGATAGCTCCTCCCTTAAAAACTCCAATTTTTTTTTCACCATTTCCCAGTGTCAGTTTTTAGATTTCTGATCATTCCTGGAATAAACATTTCTCTGTGAACCAAAGCTGCTATATCCACAGTTTTGAAATATCTCTGCCCTGAGGCCTGAGCATTATCAAGAACAATGAAGGAACTTTCCTAAGGCAAACCTATGTGTTTACACAGCCCATGCTGTATTTGCTTTCTCCTACATTCAGACCTTGTTGACTTAATTTCAGTGTGTGATCCAGCCTCAGATACTGTACAAAGCTGCCACGTAGCTGTTTATTTAGTACTTCAGACTCCAATCTCATCCTCAAATGGACTGCAAACCTCCTGACTGAGCGTGAGCGTGTTTGCACAGCAAATTCACTTTAAAGTCTTTGCCTGAAAAGGTCCCTCACCTTTGAAATTTTAAAATAGGGAAAGAGCCTTCCATAAATCTATGCCAAGTAAAAAAACTGTGGGTGTATACAAAGTATTCACATGCAAATTCATGCCATACCAACAGCAAAGGCATGACAGGCTTCAGTGTAAATTGTCCTTTTTTAAGAGCAGCTACTACAAGCAGGATTCCGTAATAACTGTTGGAGGGTACAGCACATGGGAATGTCCTGACTTCTGCCCAGGGCTTTATGTCATGCAGAGGAACTACCCCTGTGCCTGTGGTCAGAAAAAAGAAATTCTGAATTTCTTTTTACACAGACAAGGTAGCAAAAGAATAGTTAGATTCAGATTCTTAATCACTGAAGCCAGCAATTGGTGGCCGATATTTAAAAAACCTCAATAGCCACCATGGACTTTTAAATGACTTTTAAAGATGTTTTGATACAGTCAGTGCATCTAGTGATGATCAGATAGGTCAGAAAGGGAGAAGTACTCCAAGACAATAAGGGGAAAATACATGAGGGCAGCTTTGTCACAGAACCTTTAACCTTCTTTACAGCTGACAAGGTTTTGAAGCAAACTGAGAAAATGCAGGCAGCTAAGACACTACCAGCCTCTTTAGCCTTAACCTCTTAAAGGGGAAACCAGAAAATAACTGGTATGTCTCTTTCTGACTGTGTTTGTTATTATGTATTGCTTGGCTTAATTGGTTCTATGTATCTTTTTTTTTAAGCATAGCTAACCAAATGCTCAATTCCCTTAAAAAAAAAAAAAAGTGTTTTCTTAGTCAGTTGTAATAGATCAGCTCTCCAAGCACCAGAGTTCTGCAAAGCTTTGTTGTACTTTTGAGTTTTCTGGTCTCGGAATGTATTTCATTGTCAAGTGCTTGGAAACCACTTTGAAAACAAACAAACAAATCAGCTAAAGAAAAAAAATCAATAATCTTTCCAGCCTGCTTTCCGCCTGCAGCCTGATCTGACAGTCACAAGCCTCCAGATATATATATTTTTTAAGTGTCTATGAATTGAGGACTAGTTGCCAGAGTTTTTATATACATAATTGTGCTCCAGAAGAAGATACCTGAAAAGAAATGGTTAAAAAGTCAGCTTCTACAAAAGGTTTAGGAAATTAAGTGAAGATTTCTAGATGAAACCATGAAACCAGTAAAAATATATGTAGTAAATGTAAAAGAAGTCTCTTTGTCAATAAATTTTCTCAAGTTACAATTTATATTTTGCCTCCACAGCTAAGGGTATCATAATAATTTACCACCAAATGGAATACTAAAAGCTCTCAAGTAAAATTATTACATAGCACACCACCAAAATATTGTAGAGAATGGTAGGAGGCTGCATTTTTGGCAATAATAGACAGCCATCATCCCAAACAGTGTCAGGCAGAAATGCAGGTTCTAAGTATGTGCCTATATCAAACCTTTCTAGAAGAAAAATTACTCTGCTCAGCAGGTAGAGAAAGATCATTTTACTTCTCTCTGCCGAAAGATACTAATTCAACCATCAAAGTGAAAGAAAACACACTTACACTCAGGTAAAAATGCATGTATCAAGTTACACATTCTACTGTTGCCAACTGAAAGCTTCCAAAAAAATTCCCCTATGTGAAAAACCATGCCAGAAGTACACATTTCTGGGAAACCAAGCAAATGGCCAATACAGCTGACAGTAAAGGCAATGAGCACAGAAACAGAAGACGAACTGGCTTTCTTTAGAACAGCTGATCCCACAGCCTTCAGTCTTTGACTTTAAAGCTAGCTGAGTAATAAAAAAAAAAAAAAAAAAATTTGAGGGAGAGGGAGCTTGGCTGTTTTTCAATACAGTACATTCTTCCACCTCCTTGAAAAAATTTCCAAAGTTGAGACAAAAATCTCTAGTAATCTAGATGCAGGCTTTCCCTCTCTGTTTTATAACATGGCACCATTCCACTTTATAAAAGATTTTCAGGACATGAATCACTGAAACTAGTTTATAAACAAAGACTGAGTCCCATTTGGGAATCTGGCTTTCCCCCAGTTCTGAGGAATTAATTTAAGAATACGCTATTTCTCCTTCTGAAAGCTGATAAAATAATCTGAGTTTCCTATCTGCACCAAATGTCTTCTAATCTGAAGTGGAAGAAAAGAAAACAAAGACAGGGTATCAATACATTATTCAGTAAATGTGCAGGAGTACAAAAGGCCAAACTTTCAGTCCTATGAGACTTTTGTTTGTTTGGGGTTTTTTCCCGTCAAGCACAGGGAGAAAAATTCCCTCCTCACTGCTTCCTCTAGCTGCCAAACAGCAGCATCACCTCTGAGATACTGGAAAGCCACTGCAGTTAAATCTTGCAGGCACTCCAGCCTGCCTCTGCAAGGTGAAGTGAGAAGTCAGGAGACACACAAGCTCAACGCAAGGATCAACACTCTAGCATTTCATTTTCAAAGCTCCAGGTCTCAAGCACCAACTACAGAGGCAAGCATTTTAGCAAGAAATTTTACCAACAAGGGTAAAAGTGTTCCCCAGACGGAGTAAGTATGTCACCTGTCTCAAGTTCTAAGGCTGACTTGCAACTGCACCTGCATTCCAGTATTTTCAGCTTTTCCTATTTTTTTTTTTTTTTCTGATCCCAGGACTGTTAGACAATACAGAAATACAAATAAGCAAGCTGCAGACTGAGCGAGCTGCAGGGTATTTCCAGGTGGCGATTTGCATGAGAAGCACCTTTACCTGGCAAGGACATGAGATGACAAATTCATGAACAAGTGCCACAACTCAAGGTTGATTTTACGAAAGCATTTAGTACCTGTTGGACAGCATAACACACACACGCACACAGAAACTGAGATCCTCAGGACTTGCTTTTTGCAAGAAAGGAAAATATGTAGCAGAAGCAGATATCAAATACTTTGATCATTGCAATGTATACAATTTTGAGATCGATTTGGAAAGTACAATGGAAGACTCCCTCACGTTACTCTTGTTAACCAAAAAAATCCCACCAAACAAGAATAAGACAGAGACCACTGGGAAGAATACCCTTGCTGGGACTGATGAGCTGGAGAGAAAAAAGCACAGTGATACTGAAGAGGTGGAGCAGTAAGGCAGACCAGTGGACTGAAAGGGCAGCACAAAGCAAAGAAACACTCTAGGAACTGATGACTTTTTTCTACCACAATCAAAAGGTAACTTATTAGGTGACTTTTCTCATTTTTCAAGCAAAATATGCATTTTGCACACTTTGTCTTTTGCTCTGATTTATGCCTGTTGTCAATTAAACTGTGTGCTAACTTAAAAACTCTTAGTCCTACTAGAGTAATTTTTTCACGCATTGTTCAGTGTACTCCACACAAGAGTAGTTCCCAAGCCAGACACAGCATTTAATGCTCCTAGCATGAGATTTTCAGAAGAACAAAGACGCTTGGAAAGGAAAATTGCGCGTCTCACTCCCGGTTTTGGAAGTCCTTGCCATATCAATTAGTCGTCAAGTCGTCAAGCACACCAATGACTACTAGGAGCACAGCACTGTTCTCCAGATGGTAACAAAAAAACCCAAACACTTCTGAGAAACACAGTGAACCCGAATACTACCAAAAATAGACTAAATATGTTTTGGGATATTTGCAAGCCTGTTCATGATTTATTGTTGTTACATATTAGGACAATATTATTACAGATTACCCCTAGGCCTTATTAGACATCAGAAAAGGCTCGCTAGAGAGGTCTGGACTGCAGTACAGTAAAGGTTGACTTCACTCTGCAGCCATTTCCTCGGCACAGTGTCTCCATCCAGCTGCAGAGTTTCAGTAAGTGTGTAAGGACACAGTATGCTGAGATCTCACCTCCTCGTCCTGACTGAAGTGAACCTAAGCAGTGTGTTCAAAGGTTACTGCAAGGGTGAGGGACAGACGACACACTATCAGATAAGCCCGGCTTCCTTAGGAAGTCAGCTCAAATTAACAAGCACAGATTCTTCTGCCATAGAGGTGCAGATGGAAAACACCTAAAAATCTGAACAAAGAACAAAGCAAAGGGGTGAAGGTTAAGGGACGCTACTGGCCAAAAGAGAATTTTTGATCTTCTGCTTTATTGTGCTGTGCAGGAGAAGGAAACAGCTCAGAGTCACTTGCACACTTCTGTTTTAACCCATTCAAAAATTTTCTTGATACTTACTACAACTAGCAAATTAATATTGTATGGAGTAAAAGGATGTACTTGCATAAATATGATTCAGCTACACACATTTCCTGATATGCTTGAATTTGGCAACCTCACAATTGACACACTTCTTGAATTCTTGTGCTTTGTAACACAGCACGGAACAAGCACAGTGAGCAAATGCACACAAGTCTGATTACTAAAAAATACCTCTTGTCATGACTCCAATGGCTACCAATTATGCCTTTTCAATACTTAATACAGGTGCAAAGCATAGAAAAAAATGCATGCACCATTTTTTTTTTTTTTGCAGTAAATAAACCAAGAATCCAACAAAAATACACAGAGAAGGTTTCCCACTCCTCCAGTGCTTATTGCATTTTACTGACACATAACTGGAAGAAAACATAATCCAATTATTCCACAGCACATTTCAGTTTTGGAGGATACTTTTAGCCACTGTGCAGTTCTCAAGACGGCATGTCTTCAGAGGAAAATGTCATTTGCCCACTTTGTCAACTGCACTTTACCCAATGTCAGGTTCAAGGGCCAGAACACATCACTCAGGCTTTACAGAGACTGCAGAATAAAATTGTTGTTCCTCAGAAGAGTCACGTTATCTGCATAGTTCTGTCCCTGATGGTTCTCTTCAGCTCATACGTCCTTATGAACTCACAAGCATTAAAGAAGTTGACCTTATTAATGAAAGAGTTTATTTTCCTTAATTTGGAAATGTCCAAAAACTTATTTTGAACTGTATGACCTTTAATCTTCTTTCCATCACAGGAAAAGCCTAATTAGCTTTATAAGAGAACACTGATAATTACTGAAGCAATTCCAAGTGTGTTTATTTTAAAAACCGGCAATGACCCAAGGGTTGGAATCCTTCATTGTTTACAATGAAACCTGTGGTATTCAAATTATTTTTAAGGTACAATGAACCAAATCCAAATAATGTCTCTCTTCACATGTACAAGGAGCATATAAATAGATCAAACACTGAAATGCGGCTTTCACATTAAGTAATATACTGAGAATAAAGAGCAACAGTTATGTGATATCCTTTTAGAGTGAATGTAAGGAATGAGAGTCACTTACGAGAAATAAATTGATTTTTTTTACTAATCAAGGAAATGGGCAATTCCTGAAACTATAGATCTATATTTCCTGACAAATTTCTGTTGTACTAATCTTTGTTGAGACTAAAAGCTCTCATGCCCTGTTGTAGTTCCTCTCTTAATAAGTATCTGACAGATCACATGAAGACATACTGCAGCAACGTTACCATGTATGACCACCCTTCCACACTAGTGGGCAAACACTTTCCTCTGCTCTGTGCACAAGTGGGCCCTCAGTGCTGCCATTCCCCATCCAATCTTGACAAAGGAGGAAGGTCTACAATACAGTAGGACATTATCAGAACAAGTCAATCCATGTGTAATTACATAGCAGTTGTATTTCCTTCGTTTATTTCCTTCAAATGCTGTTTTAGCTGTACTTTTTCACTAATGCATATATACACGCATATCCCTCCTTTTAAGGTGGCAAAGTGTGGGAATTAGGTACCCAGAAATACAAATATTGACTTCTACAGTTGACACACATCAGAGCTGCTCTCTTTGCTAATTAACTCTCATAGACACAGGCTATAAGAAATTAATATTAACCACGCATTTCATGCATGTACATGGACTCACTCTCGTGCCTGCTTATGATACCAGCACTCCCTCATTCTCTTGCTGCTCACAGCTTCCACTGGAGTCAGGGACCCAAAGGACATGCAGGCACACTAATCCAGCTATCTGAGGGCAGTACCACTGCTCCTCTTCTGCTCTGCTGCTCTCGCAGAAGTCCCTGCAAAGGGCTTATGGCCCACTTGTAGATCTTGTAGCAGCACAGCAACCCAGTGCCCCAACATAAACTGACTCTTCAAAGTTATCCTTTCTATCCATCTAGAAGACTTTGATGCTGCAAAAAAACATATAGCCTCACCCCAGTTTTAGTGTGCTCCTTCATGTTATCCCCTCCACAAACATGCAGCACTTCCTTAAGTGTATTGCCCTAACTGAAACAAATCAGTTATTGTAATGCCAAAGGCACAAGATGTAGTTGCTTTACAATTAAATTAACACCCAGCTTTCCATTTCAAATAATTTAGACTGATCATTCAGTTTAGGCAGCACATTGTCTAAGAAGAAAACATAAAGGAAAGTTCAAATTTTGTTTTCAATTTTTGCTAAATGACTGCAAATAGAATTCAAACATAGACTGAAATCTCTCAGTCCACAAAAAAAGATGCTAAAAATTCCTAAGTTTTTTCAGAATAATCTGAATGAGAAGTTTATATTTTGTCTGTTGGCTGGGTTTTTCTATCTTAGAAAGTTTCTTTATTTTCCTTGATGTAAAAAACATAGCAGCCCTTTAGGTGTTTCACGGAGGGTCTTAGAACAGAAAAATACTGCTCTAAAAGTACTTTGCAGGGATGTTGTCCTGGTATCAACTGGGATAAAACAGTTAAGCAAACTCTGCACCATTAAAATAATGCTCAGAAAAAGAAACAAAGCAATGAAGATATGAACTTTTAAAAATAATACACACTATGGTTAGGATCCACGTTTTTTACTGTAAAATAAAACAATGCTTTTCTGCAATTTCTTTTAGAAGTTAAGAAAAGTAGAGAATCGAGTACCTGCAAATAACCCACCAGCAAATACTGAGACAGCAGCATCTCCAAGGGCAATGATGCTGCACCTCATTTAAAACTGAAAGCAGCTCATACAAGATTGAGACTGCTACCAATAGGACACAGAGTGAGTCAGTTCCACAAGTCTCTTCTGACATGATTCACACTTAGAATAAGAAAACTAAACAGAAATTTTCAAGGCCACATCTCACATCTTCACATCACTTCCACATGACCATCATTATACCATCTGTAACTTGCATCTGCCTCTTCTCCCTCAATCCTCCCCTGAAAGGGAGATTCACCTCCTGAAGTTCTCTTTTTTTTTTCTCTTCTGAAAGGTGACTACAAAAAAGGGCTGAGGAGAGGAAAAAACAACCTTAGATTTTACACACACAAGTCATTCCAACTTTTCTATATTTGCTTAACAGGGTTCTTCCTTCCGGCTATTATTAGTACATCTCACAGTTTACTTCTCTCAGTGTTGAGCTGGCAGATGAAGCACAAAAGAAGGATTTCTTAGCTATTAGCTTCTGATACCAATAAATTCTGTATACCTACACAGTGGAATGGAAAAACCTCTTCCTGTGGAAGGTTGTGCATCACATTTTTCATGCATTGTTGCTGATATGTTTAACTTTTTTGTTTCACAAGTCAGCAATGAAGCAGCTATTGTTTCCAAAGTGCTGAGCAAGTCCGACTGCGGGAGCGAGAGACGTGCGACAATTCTCAATGGTCTCTCTGGTGGCTGCAGATTGAGGTGCCCAGACATGGGGGACAGAAGGCAGGGGCAAGGGGAACCTGAAGAGCTGGACAAGTGGACAACTAAAATCCGGGTGTAGCTATATCAATCACACGTTCTGTTCCAGTTTACTTTTAGTTTCTATTCCAGTATTCTATTCCTCAGGAAAAATTCTGCTCTTCATGCATCTAATCAGGTCTATCCAGACATGCAGCACACGAAGCACAAGGCCAAGCACATCCTTACAAGTTCACCTGCCTAAATCCAGAGACTAGCAGAACCTTTAATTTGATGGTATGAAACACCAACCTGTCGCTTTTTCTTCCTTGCGTGAAATATTCTCCCACAAAAGCTCGTGCCAATCTCACCACAAAGCAAGTCATTAGAACTCACAAAGCATTATGCAAATAACACCACCTCAAACATCTTTGGAGAGTAGTCTGCTTTTCCCATTTCTGCAACTTCCCACACTAAAGAGCTATTCACAGAATCTGCACAAGGACTGTAAGTGCAAAACATATTTAAATGTCAATACATGGATATATCTCTATACTTATATCCTCAGGGATATAAGTATTTGACTTTAGAATAGTATATACAGAAAATACTTGTAAGCCACAGTAGGAGAGCTTAAAAAGATCAGATGCATATGTAGGTATTAGGAATGCAAGTGACAAATACCTTATTTTGTCCAAATAAGAAAATTTAAAAAACTAAAACCAAACCAAAACAACTGACTATCATTAAATATGGCAAAAAATTAATGGCCATTACTTCAAAAGAAGAGATCAAGTAGAGACAACTTTTACCAATACTCGTTAAATTCTTAAAGTGATCAGCTCATCAAAAAGCTGGGTTTAGTTCACAGCACCTTATTCATCTTAGTTCGCAGGTCTAATGAACCAAGCAGCTAACTGATATCAGAGATAACCTGTGTCCTCTGACGAGAGGGTATTTCACAGCCCAGGAGTGCTGCTCGTGACTAACTCACTGCAGATTCATGCAAGGTAATAAGCCTCAGTAACCACATATATACACATATTGCTCTGGAATTTGAAAACACGTAAGTATATGACTAATTCTAACTTATGAATGAAGGTACGCACAAACTTACATTTGCACTGTTGGCAGGAGCCCAACTGCAGGAGTTCTCTCCTTAGTCTTCAGTACAGGAGAGCTGAATGCTGAACTGGGCAGTCACATGAGGCACCTGAAGTTGAAAGACTCATATATAAACCATTGCTAAGAATGCTACACTTGAGGACCACCCAGCAAAGATGTGGAATTATAAATATACGTTCTGTGTTTGAGTGTGTGGAGAGGAAAATTAACACTATTTTGCTGAAAGCCTGTTAGTGACCTAATTCTACAGCAGCTATTGTAATGCTGAGTGCTTGCTCCCATTTCTGTCTGCAGCAATCACTGCCCATATTCCAACCCAGAGCTACCTACTGATCTGCAAGCATGCATACACCAGGGCAAAAGGATAGCAGACGAGAATCTAAGTTTTCAAGGATACGTTCATTGCATATTAACACCAGCTGCACCACTCATTAGTTAAAATATGAGGAAGGAACCGGAAAACATTCAGTTTTCAAAGTATCACTTTGCTCAAGCAAATAAATACACTAAAGATATCAAAAATAAAAGTCCTAACAACTTTTTCTGTACGGATCAAGCTACCTTACAAAAGCTGTTGATCCAAGTGCACAAGAGAAAAACTTCATTAGCAGTGGAAACGGTTTCATCCAGTACAAAGTCGATTTGTACTCAGGACCAAATTATTACTTTGAACAGTTTGGGTCTTTTGTTGCAAAGGCTAAAACAATGCAACTATTTAGTTCAGAGAGGTTACTTGGTCACAGTTCTCAATTACCTACACAGAGAAAGGATTTAAACTTAACCCACCATGTAAGACATGAGAGGAAATGCCATGTAGTTCACTGAAAAGTGAACATTGTGAAAAGTAAAACTAATTAAGTATTGGCAAAGGTTTTCAAGGGAGGAGTGAACTGGTTGAAATAAAATAAGATTGGATGTATTACTAAGAAATTCTAAATATGCGTTCAGTGCAAGTCTTCCTGTATTAAAGACTTTAGTTCGCATTACTCCAACGTCAGACTAGATTAGCACAAATCATGCACAGATCTCACTTTAATAAGGATTTGAATGGTGAAGGAAGACAATATGCAAGAGACAAAATACAGACTTTGAGGTAAGATTTAAAATAAGAGTCACACAACATCTTGCTGGATTTACATCCAGACAGACCCTGTCATTTAAAATATGTGGCAACATTTGGTCAAAAATTTCCCATCATCTTGAAGAAAGAAACTGACCAATCACATTTAATTTGGAGAAGGCTGTTCTGTATTGGGAATTGTGACAATGCTGCTCTAGCAGATGAATTATGAGTTATGTGCCTTGAGACCAGTGCACCATAGACTTCCCACAGCCATGACCTTCGGAAACGTGTGGAGCAGGGGGAAGAAGGGAAAAAGGAAGAGGAACAGGTAGACTCTAGGGAACAAATATTATTATCCTCACAACCAGGAGAAGCCTTAAAAGAGTTTGACATTTATGTTCACCTCACACACACAGTACTTCAGTTCTTGTTGCACATAACTCAAAGTAACATCTAAGTCTACAATATAAATAAATCACTTTTTATTTTTTTTCCCCTCTCATCTCCTCTCTTTTTTCTGCCTAGGATTAAACATTAGAAGCTTATCTCCTAGGTTTTAGCTCCAGAGTAGCTGTAAAAACCTCAGAGGTCACACATTTCCTGCCGCAAGTGCTGAACTTGATCCAAAACATGAATTAATGTGAAAATTAGTTATAATTGGAATACTTATAACTTACATTCACCTCTGGGCTTCAGAATCTGCAGAAGCTCCACCTATAATGCTGACCATTATAATTTTCTTCCAAAGTTCATTTGATTTAGGAAGCATTTTTGCCCTGCAGTAATATTAAAACCAATTATTTGAGAAAGATATTTTGAAGCTCTGTCCTCACTGATTTTATACTTAAGAGAGGCCATTAGATCACCTAGTTCAAGGAGGGCAAAACCATGATCTGCCATACAAACAGAGTTACATCATATGATGAGCAGCACTGCTGTCTTGGCACAGGAGCTTCTGGGTGACTGTGCTAAGTCCTGTTTGGAAAGGAGAAGGGCTGCCAGGCTAAGGCAGATACCACCAAATAACCCCAAAAGGCACCTGCCTGCCCACACCTGCCCCATGCTGAGCAGAGCCAAGACTCTTCTTTCACTCGTCCAAATTTCCCTCTCCTCTGGGTTCTCCAAGGCATGTGGGATGTGAAACTCCCAAACACGCAAGTAATTTGAAATGCAGCTAATAAACGTACAGAAATACAAATCAGACATTCTCAGACCACCCAGATGCACTGCAGTGTGGAGGTATCTTCACCCACAGCCTAAATGCTGCAGATGGGCTCACCTTCCCACTGTGAGACCACTGTGAGCCTGGACTAGACAACACTGCAGCAAGTGGCCTGGGTCATCATCTGGCTCCACAACAAGATTTTTCTGTCCTTCTGTGTTCAAAGTGTTTGAAATGAAGAAAGAGCAATTTTTAAAGCTTTAGGCTGAAACGCGTGTCATGCCCAAGGGCACAATGTGGGGGGCATTCAAGGGCATAAAGCCAGCTGGGAGAGAGCTGGCTTGCTCCGCTCACCACCCCAGCCAAGCTTGCCACAGGCCATACCCACACCACTCAGAAAAAACGCTTAACTGTGCCTGAGCTACGTACAGTCAACTGAGCCTGCATGTCCCCTTGCAGGGAAGTAACTGATTTATTCAGGGAGTAAAACTAGCTTAAGTGGATGGCTGAGGCCCAGAAGTAAAACGTGGACCATTTCTGAGCCAGACTGACAGCGTAAACCATCTTCAACCACCCGTTAGTTGTACTTTTATTATACCTTTAAGCATATTGTGCAATAACGACAAAATTATGCAAGCATAAGAAGCATTCCAGCATACTTTTCAGACGGTGTTTATCACCTAAAGAAAACACTCAAATACATTGCTTTATTTAAATTTCATGATTACGCACTACAAACTACCAGGCAGCCTTGATATGAAACTATCAAGGTTCAGTCAATACTATAAAGCTGTTATCAGTGCAGCTGTAGGTACAAAGCAAGCACAAATGCATACCTCTATTTTTGGAATATACGTACATTCCAAAAGAAAGTACTTTTGACTGATGATCAAAATGCAGTAAGCTATACTGGCAGAGAACTCTGGCATAACGTTACTCATCAATATAGAACCATCCTTCTCCAAAGCAAAACAAAAAACCCAAACCAAACCCAAACATAAAATCTCCAACAAAAACTAAAAAACCACCCCACAGTAGTTTCCTAACCAATGTTACTGTATCACTGAAACTGGGTGACTGAGGAGAGAATACTGCAACACAAAATCAACCTCAAGAAAGCCGTACTTCATCTACTTCAGGAAATTTCAGGAGACTGAGGCTGGCTGAAAGGCTGTGCTTTTGCAGGAAACTTCCCCTGAATTGCTTCGTATACAGAGGAGAAAGGAGACTGCTCCCTGACAACACACGGCCCAACAGAAGGGGGAGGTGGTCCTAAAACCAACATGCCAAAACAGCACTCCAACCTCTGCTGTGGGCTGTGCAGAGGGTCTGATTTTTGGCAGGGTAGGAAGTGAGGCAGAAGGAGCAGGGAATTGCCACAGTGCTGTCCTTGTTTCCATGACATGTACTTTTATAACTTGTGCTCCCTGAGGTAAAAGGCACAATTAGGACCCAACAGCTGACAACTCAGCAGTTCTCTGCCTTGTGGGATAAGGGAAAGCTGGTTCTGTTGTAGCAACAGTCGACCTCACTCCAGTGCCAGCTCCAGACAGTGCACGGAAAGGAGGGGGGGCATATGCCCTTCAAAACCTTACACCCTGACCAACATTCATACCAATGGCTTAGGAGTTATTTTTAGCTTAAGCACTTTCTGCTTACAGTGAAACCTGCTACTAGGAGTGATTCCAAGAGACAGCAGCAGGGAAAGGCAGACAGCAGCGAAGTGGCAAAAGCCTCTGTTGAGCTTCTGGTGTTTGCAGGAGTTCAAGGACCTTAGGGACACACAGAAGGAGGGCTCCCACAGTCTGTAAATGTAGGGACTGCAAATTTTCCCGAGGAAGGAGGATAGCAGTGAGCAAAAAAAAAAAAAAAAAGATGTGTATGAAAAACAGTCCCCAGATATATTTCTCAGGGACAAATAAAAACTTCCAAAGATCATTTACTCTAATTAAAATCTGTTAAATTGTAAGGCAGTAAGGAAGAAAGGCAAAGAACACAGGGAACTTCTGTTTTTTCTAGTGATAGATATCCTAGCTGCCCCTCAACCCTCAAAATGCAGGCAAGAAAACAGGTCTGTTCATCTAGGAATTTATATAGCCCTCATCATTGCCATGCTAATGACTCTGGAAGAAACCCATAAGATTACGGAAGATGATCTCTGAAGAAATTTATGCATGTATAAAACCCAAACTTTTGATGCATCAACCTAAAAGAGACATGTTCCAAAATCCTACTTAGCTTCAGGTAAATATTAAAGAGGAATGAAAAAAATAAGAGGAGAGCTGATGATAAATTTTGTAGGCATCAGCATGCACAGATGCAATCTCATCTTCGACAGGGCCACACCACTTGCCTGATGCTTCAACACCCAAGATTGAAAAGCAATTACTCCCTGCTTGTTTCTGCTGATAAAATGGGCACAGAACCAAAGAATCAGGTTCCAAAGAAAAATGCAGTTGCTTTTGTTTAAAGACATAGGAGAAGAAAGCAGCAGGAATGCTGCCTTTTCTGAGGTACTGCAGCACTTGCAGGGTATCAGAAACACCTCTGACCACCTGCAGAAGCTACTCAAAGCGACAGATGAGTCAGGATGAAGACTCCTCCAGCTCTTCTGTCGATGGCATTTCTCTCCAAAGCTTAAGCAACCACTGACTCAGTGCAACACTCATGTCCTTGTGAGAGGGCACTCACTGGAAGTGCAGGACCATGGTCTCCAGGTCTTCATCCCAAGGATTATTTTCATCTTAAACATTAAACTGTCTATAGAACAAAATGTATCAACCAGCTTTGGAACATAGAGCACTTCTCAAGTCTTATCTAAAACCAATTTATTTTTCTTATTTTTAGACAGAAATTTGATGCCTACCAGTCAAAAAATAATCGTAACTAAATCTCAGGGGAAAAGAAAAATGTAATCCATTTGCCATCAGCCTTGTGATATACCACACTCTGCAAGATAGGGTCAGTATTTACAAACATCTAGGTTAAGACTGCCAGACACTTTTTTCTGGAGGTTTCATCTTTCAGATGGAATTCTTGCTAACATATGACATTTAAATACATACGGAGTTTAAATACATCTTTAAATAAATTTTTTCATAAAGCACAAAATTTGCTGTCAGACACCCAATGCATTAAGCAATCCAACATTCATATTCTAAGAGAGCTGTTTCTAATACATTTAGAGATTCTGTTCTAGCATTACCTATGGATGTTAACAAATTCAGATATTTTTTAAACATTTTCTAAAGCCCTGAGCTGCATGATGCTGAAATAGATGTGACCTTATAGCCATAGACTGCAACCCAACAAGCACTTGAAATTAAAGCCCTATGAATACCTGCTAGAGCAGCAGCAGCAGCCTTGCCACCTGTGAAAAAGTCTTCCTGTCTTTCAGACGAGCACCTCCACCCATATGGCTGTTCCCACGTATTCCTGATCTGCCTTTGGCAAGTCTGTGAGAATGCCCTCACCTAAAGGTTAAGTCTCTCCCTTTCCTCAGCACACCTGTAAAGGGATTTTGCACAATCTAACTCACAGATAATGCTTGCCACTGGTTGCTCTAGGTGACTAAAGTCGTGTGTTTGGAGAGTGCACAATGGAAACTGTTATCACCTAATAATGCTGATAAAAGTTTGAATAGGTAAAACAGTGATAAGATGAAAGGATGCAAAGACTTAGTAAACAGAAAGCCAACAAAATCAGGTGATCTACTGACTCCCTAAAAGTTATATTCCAAACCAGCTCCAACTCAGTGATTTTCAAGCTTTCCTTTTGTGAACTCCTGCAACGTTTTCCAGGGTAGACCACAGCCCTGCAGTCTACTGGCACTAGACTGTCTTTTCTTAGATCTCTCAGAAGTAACCTGCAGACCCACCTCCAGCTAATGGCCAGCAACTAATGCTGAGAAATACCAACCAAGCACAGATATGGTGCTTGCTACTCATTCTGCAGATACACTCATAGCATTTGCTGTCGTTTCCACATCCAAATCCTTCCCCTCATCAAAGATAATTTTTGTTTTGATCTTGATTCAAATTGTGGCCAAATCCAGGAGACTTCTATGTCTATTCTCACCTTTGTGTACAGAAATCAACAGAAATCAAAGCTTATCTTTATCACCGAAATTGTGCAGCACAAAATGGTTGATTAGCTAAGGACAAGCACAGACTTTTTACAGATCAAGGCATTCATGCATTCTTCCCTACAGGATGTGCAAAGCTTTATATATAAAGCACGTGGGCACTGATGGATCTACACCAAAAAACCATACTGTCTCAGCTGGCATTGTCACATGCTGATTTTAGAGAGAACATGGCATGACATAGAGTTTAATCTTTCCCACAGCTACTAAACCTGCTTAGTCTTATTAACAGTCTGGATTCATGCTGTGGGGTTGAACTAAGGGTTTAGGAAGAATTTAAAGAATTCTTCATGCAAGGAGAAAAAGCAGAACGGACTTCCAGGTGAGACGTCAAAGGCAAGTCACATTGCCTTACTTAGGTAACAAGCTGAGTTTCAAACACAGCAGGAATCTACCCAATTCCCAGGCTTCTCTGAAGAAAATTTGACAGGACGACATGGCCTTGATAATGGAATATAAATATTTGGTTATTTATGCAATGGTAATTTTAAGTATGAAAGGCTGTCGAAAAGAATCAGAGTGACAATTCCTACACAACAGCTCATCATCCCAGTCTCCCCAGTATTACATGACTCTAATACCTATCCAGATCTTCATTCCCATTCATAGCAAACTACCCAGGCATTCACCACCATCGACAACTGAAAAACAAACCATGCATATAACCAATTCCTGCCGAAGTAACACGCAGCATGCCAGCACAACAGAATCAATTCAAATTTACACGTTGAATCTTAACAAGGGAATAACGTTCTTTACAGAACTGCCTCAAAGGTTCTGAGAGATCGTTTTCAAACATGGTATCTACACACATTAGAAATTCAACCACTCAAAAGAGACACAGCTGCCGCTGTGCCAGTGCGCGGCGAGGCGCCCAGCACGTCTGGATGCTCCCCAAACACAGAAGGGGCTCTGGAGTCCCCTCTTAAGGTCCATTTTTCAAAAGGGTGCTACTTATTTAAAAATAAAATAAAATAAAATGAAACAAAATAAAATAAAATAAAATACGATAAAATTACAAAAAGAGGCATAAATGGTATTTACCCGCTGCTCAGCCCTTGAGCCAGCCAACCTGCCGGCCAGCAGAATGAGCTGTTGACAAAACACAGCCTCTATTTAAGTCGCAGGCTCCGGGCAGCGGCAGAGAGGAGCCGCCGGTCTCCCCCCGCGCCCCC